>CAUYPK010097151.1:0-55702 GCA_963574355.1 Loris lydekkerianus | reverse complement strand
ATTGTTAAATCATAGCTGTGTACATTAGTGCAATTGCCTGTACCCATTCTAAGATGCACCGTAGATGTGGCCCCACCCATTACCCTCCCTCCACCAAAACCTCCCCCCTCCTTTCCCCTTTCTTTTGAGAATATGTTTAGGCTTCGACATTTTCTAAGTTTGCACAGTTAGGCTGGGTGCAGTGGCTTACACCTGTAATCCTAGCATTCTGGGAGGCAAAGGAGGGTGGATTACATGAGCTCAGGAGATAGAGACCAGCCTGAGCAAAAGCAGGACCCCGTTTCTACTAAAAAAAGAAAACTAGCCAGGTGTGGGGGCACATGTCTATAGTTTCAGCTCCTTGGGAGGCTGAGACAAGAGGATTGCTCAAGCCCCACAGTTAGAGGTTGCTGTGAACTATGATGATGCCACAGCACTCTATCCAGGGCAGAGGGTGAGACTGTCTCAAAAATAAAAAATAAAAAAATTTAAATGCATGATTTACTTGTTTTCCAGCTTCTAATTACTATGGGGCAAGAAATGTGTAGTGCAATGCCTTAGAGATGTTCAGTCACCTAAGATTGTGATCCATTTCCTTATGAAACCTTGTAACATACTGGGATACAACACAACTTTCTCGCTCCTTTTCTCATCTCTTCACCCTCCTTCCCTCTTCCTAACACAAAGTAAACTTATACTTTTATAATCCTAAAAAAACAAAAAAACCTTCCTAACTTCAATAGCATTTGTTTTAAGTAATATTGACCATTTAATACAGAAGCTTGTGTCCATGAGCTGGGGGTGTGGAAAGACAAGGTAAATTCAGCACATATCCCCTGAGTAGAGTTTTACTTTTATATTAATACAAGTGCTCATATTATGAAAATAAATACAAAATCCACAGAAAACTTTTAAGTAATCTTTGAGATTCAAAGCTCCTAGCCTCTAGCTCTCCCCCAGGTCTCTGGTCCTTGCTCCTCCTAAGGACAGATTTGCTCTCATACCCCCTTAGTGGCATTTTGGTGTGAGGCTTGTAAAGTTTTCATCACGTACCTTGGATATGACTTCCAAATAAGTCAAATGGTATTTCTTGAATGGAATCCTACGGAACTGCCAGTTAAAAGGTGTTGCATTAAAAGTAACTGAATATAAATAACTTTGAGAAATAATGGGTTTAACAAATTTATAGTTTCATTAATTTACAACTTCTCAGATGCCAGAGAGTTCTCCCATCCCTTGCTCTAAATGAAAGATCTAGAACTACCTGATTTAAGGCTCAACATCCGGAACTTTGGAACTGTGACCCCTGTCAGTGGGCCCTTTAGCCTGTAGACCCTTTTGACAAAGTTACCCCTTTGCCTATTATTTCAAAAGTGGAGTTGTATAACTGACCAAAACAACCAATGAGATATCATCTCTGAGAAGAGGTTCATGGGAAGATGGTGTCTGGGAAGATGGTGAGACGCTGCGATTTTATCAACCAGTGAGTTCAGCTCTGTTCCCCTGCCGTGTCTTTCTTCTCTCATTTTGTCATCTGTAGGGCGTGGCAATACTGTTTCCCTGTTTCACCTGGGTTATTTTCTGATAAATGGCTTCATACTGGCAGACACATTTTCTGATTAATTAGGGATGACAGTAATATTTTTCTATGTTTCACCTTTCATGCTTTAAATCGATTTTTGTTTGCAGCTTCAATTTTTCTGTCCTGTGAATTCATGTGTTAGGGAAGAAAAAAAAAGAAGTCCTAAGTACGAAAACAGTGTAATGAATGTTTGGGGAAGGGATCTCCAATTTCTGACAGTCAGATTTCTACACAGATTATGGTATTTCCTGCTGCCTTGAACCCTCCACACCCCTTGAGCCTCACTGACCTGCCTGAACAACTGGTGTGAAAATGGAAGAGCCAGCTTCACTGTGACTGCCCCCGCTGGCCTCCGCCCAGCTTCACTGTGACTGCCCCTGCCGGCCGTTTTCTCCTCCCAGCTTACTCTGGTTTTTCACTTGCTCTCTCTCTTTAACCTCGCCTGTTTCCTCACTAGGTCCAATGTACTCTAACTTGACACCTCACTGCAGGAGCACGGCATAATGGAAGGAACGCAGGTTTGGAAATTCAGTGTAAGAGTTACTGTGTGGCAAGTTCAGGAAAGGAGAATTTTCCTTCTCCTTGGTGGAGAATTCCAAATGTCAAGGAACATGGAGCCACTGCAGGTTGGTGGGTGTCACTGCCTTAGTCACAGTTGTTTAAGAAGAACCTGGCATGTGCATTATATAGCAACACATCTAAACCACATATAATGGAAAGCAAATACAGGGGATCTATCTTTTCCTTTTATTCCTACCAATCATCATTTTCCCCTGAGTGTTTGGCAAACCTTTGTTACTGCAGGCTTTTTTCCAAGTGTACTTTACCTGAAACTTTTTTCCTAGCTGGTACTTCTCACTCAATCATTTAAATAACTTTTTCATTATACTCCAAGTTATTAATATTAATTTTTAGACAGAAAAGATTCTTTAGTTTGTTGTATTAAATATGGATTTAGATCAACAGTCCTCCTAGAAATTTTAGCTCAACCACTAGACAGCATTTTGCTTATTCAAGAATTCTCACTGTAGAAAGGTTAATCTTTTTTTTAGTTTTCTGATGTTTCATACTAGTCATCAAGAGTCCCTCAGCAACAACTCTACCTCTGTAAGAAGCAAAAAGAAAAGAAAAAGAAGAGAGTTTCCTAATTCTAGAATCACTTAATAGGTGCACATGATCCTTGTAATGTAAAGTTGTATAAGTAATTACCTGGGAAGTTTTATTTAAAAAACACACAAATATGTACCAAACCACCTAGATACTTTCATTCAATTTGTCTGATGTAAACGCTGGGCATCAGATTGGAAATTATAGTAGGCAAAACTCTAAGACAAGCTGTATGCACTTCCTGTATGACCTCTTCTCTTGAGTATAGGTGGGACCTGTGACTTGCTTCTAATCAACAGAATATGTCCGAGGTGTTGGATGTGATTGGCTTAACACATAGATGTGTGTGTGTGTCTGTCTGTCTGTCTTCATCTTGCTAGCACACCAGAAATACTCTCCTCAGGGCTTAAAGAAGCAAACAGCCATGTTGTGAACTACTTATGGACTGATTCATGTGGCAGGGAACTTCGGGAAGCCTCTACAAGTTAAGATGTTAAAGTTAACTTTTTCTAGAAGTTAAGATGTTAAAGTTAACTTTTTCTCCAAGTTTTTTATGTCCCCATTAACAGGAGGTAAAAAAACATGCATACTCTTCCCCTCAATTTACTCAACTCGCAAGACCCAAAGGGGTTGAATAGGATTTACTTCTATATTGCATTTCATTTTCCAGTTTTATTCTCTTTTTTTGTTTGTTTTATTTTGAGACAGACTCTCACTCTATTGCCCTGGAGGCATAACTCACAGCAACCTCAGACTTTTGGGCTCAAGTGATCCTCTTGCCTTAGTCTCCTAAGTAGCTAGGACTGCAGGTGCCCGCCACCAAAGTGAAGCTTTTTTTTTTTCCTATTGTTAGTAGAGATGGGGTTTCATTCTTGCTCAGGCTGATCTCAAACTCCTGAGCTCAAGCAATCCACCCACCTCAGACTCCCAGAGTGCTAGGATTACAGGCGGCTGTCACTTTGATTTTCTGTTGTTTATTATGGCTTTGAAACTTTTTATGTATTATTATTTTCTTTTAAAGGCAGGGAAAAGCCCATTTAAATGAATAGTTTGGTTATTTTTAAAGTTATATCTTTAGGGCACACCAGGAAAACCAAATGAATGGGGTCAAAACTGGTAGCATTTGATATTAAGCACAAAATGGTCAGATGCTATATTCACGCTAGGGACTCATACAGAAATACAAAACGCAGAAGATTCTTTTGAACTGTGAGTTTTCCAAAGATACAAAAATATAGCTCTAAGAATAAGCTCATTGAAATAAAAATAGTAATAATACTAAGTTAAATTCCATTCATTTAATACTTAATACTAAGTTAAATTCTTAATACTAATAAATAACCTAATACTAAGTTAAATTCAATTCCATTCAGCATACAACATTCTTTTGTATGAAAGCCACCTGTGTTATGTCTACCTTCCTCTCCTTTATCTTCTAAGAAAATATAAAGAAACAGACTTGATTTTAAAGGTGGCCATTATTACTTCCTCACAATTCAAAGGATTTTCTGATGTCCACATTGGGTGCACACAAATCAATGTAAGATTTATAGCATTTTAGTTGATCACTTTACTAATCAGCACCCACTGTGGGGAAAGGAAAAGGTAATGTAAATGAATTCTAGGCCCTCCAGCCTCCAACATTTCATTCTGTGTTTCTGCATTCCCACATCTTCATCAAGGGCCTTGGGGTGCTCACCAGCAAAACTCTGAGCCATCTATTCTGAAGCCCTTGAATAGTTAAGAATTGAGATACTGGCATTTTGAAATGTCATACACATTGTATTCGTAGGAAATCAAAAGTTTCTCTGTTGCTTGATTCTTGCATAGCAAGCCAAATACTAAAAAGATGTAGCAAATTATAATTAGAGAAACAATCCAATAGAATTGCATTGGCTATTTGTTTTTAGATTCTGGGAAATTTACAACAAAATGAGCGATAGTTTATCAAAGCAAGGAGAGATGTGTTTTTAAAACCGCTCAAGAAATCCTGGTTAATACTCTAGAGACATTTGTCTAGCAAAAAAAAATATGATAGAATTGTTATCTCCTATTTAAATGGTGAGTAGAATAGAAAGATATGAGCATTATTAAAAGGAATACTAAGAGCATGACAGTGATCAAGTAAATGAGCCCTGATTTTATTTATTTGCCAGGAAGGAAACAGACATCAGTGAAGAAATTCAAGAGTGGCTCGCTAAAGAGGAGAGTCAGGGACCAATGTATCCAGGGAAGGGAGAAATTCATTGTGATTATGCTAATTAAGGATGAAGCCTGTACCCAGGAAAGGATAGAATGAGTCCTCAGTATTGATACAACTGATTGAAACAAGTCCTGCTGTTCACAGATCACCAAAGACTCTTCCACTGGAGCTGGCGAGGGTTGAGCGCCCCCCAGTTACTGATCATCTTGGGCTGAGGGGTTACTTTTAATTCATTGTAGCTTATTGACTATGACTGTTTAGAACTGTGGGTCAGCACAGCATCCAGTTTTGAAATCCCTTAGGCAAGAGCTCCTACAAGTCAGGAGTTCTTTCACAGTCCCTCCTCTTGGTTGTCACCCATCCAGGCAAAACCAGGTGACTGGGCTGGGATAGGCAAATTATCAGATTCTTAGGCTACACTACTCTCTTGGTGTGGAGGGCTACTTCCACATACTATCGATGTCTTCACCAGAGACGCTTCAGACTCCTTTTCTTTACAAAATCATCAGATGTGTGAACGGATGGAATGGTGACTATGTAATAGCATTTATGAGTTTGTTAACAATCGGCATGACAAAAGCAGTGATTGGGATAGAAACAGCACAACTCAGGTTTACAGAATGCTTCCCAGTTAGCTTGTTGTTTCACCAAGCCCAAACTGTGAGAATGCCTGTTACGGATTGGTTTTCCCAATTTGAACAGTCAGTTGGTTTGTTCTTGTTTGTTCGTTGTTTTTTTTTAATACAGTTTAATTAAGAAGATTTTTAAAATATGAAAAAATAATAAAAACCACACAACCCAACATAATGGTTGTCATTTTGAAGTTCTTCTATGTGTATTTTTACGTAGTTGTAACCATTACAGCATGTGCAATTTTTACCCTGACTTTTTTCCCACATATATTGTATTGTAGACATTTTTTACTTCATTATGTAAACTATAACTGTGATTTTTTAGTTTATTTCAGAGTATTTATAGGGATGCACATGTTTTGGTTACATAATTTGCTTTTGTACATTTTAAGTTAAAGCTTTAAGCGTGCCCTTCACCCAGAATATGTGCATTGTACCACTTAGGTTTGTTCTTAAATTTCATGTAAAACTTTACCCCAACTGACCCTAAAATATTCATTTAAAGGCAACAAGAGGTATTAACCAATATACAAACAGAATCTTGATTTGTCATAAATAATCTGGAGCGATTCTGACATCTAGTACCATGGTAGGAAGTATGTGGAGGCTCATTTGTCATATGTGGTGACAGACAAGATGAGAAAAAGATTTGCATGCAGCCTTCCAATGCAGGTACTCCAAGCCAAGGAAGAAAGCCTCTTGGGAAGTTATGAGAGTCTTCAACTATTCCAGGAAAGTCGTACCTATCACCAAAAATGTTGTCAATATATGTTATTGATGCCTGAAATGAGTGGGAAATTTAAACCTTGTGAAGGGTCTTGTTAACACTCCCAGGTTAACATTTCTCCTTCCTTAGGTTGGCATTAGTATATTTAATTTTCACAAAGGAAAAGTAAACAAGAGTCCATGTGGCCTGTGTATGGTTTGGGGAGAAATGCAGAAGTTTGCAGAAGGCTGAAGTCCTGATCCAAGATTGTCTGATGAACGAGGTGAGCCAAGGAAGATGGAAGAACAGAAGATGTGAAGCACGGATGTGACAAAGGAGAACGTCGTGACGATGAAGACTTGAAACTGCCCGTGAAGCTCAGACACAGTCCTGTTACGATTTCTGCACTGCTGAGGCAGAAATCTATGACTGCAATACAATCTAAGCAAAAACTTTACAAGAAAATTTAACAGATATGGAATTTCATTCCTACAAATTTCCTTCGTAGATGATATTCTCTTCATTTTACTATCCTTATAAAAATGAAATTGGTTTTATTTTGTAAAAGTAAGATTTGTTAAGCTAAAGAATAAAAGCTAATCTTTAGCTCATGAAAATACCTCAGTTTAAGTAACGCTGCCATACATCAATTTTACAATTCAGGTTTCTCTCTGAGGATATTTGAATGGATATTAGATGTATTTTATATCATTCTTAAGCTTTTGGTTATGTTTCTAATCTTTCCTAGTATTTTTCAATATTTCTCAATGTTGGTCCAGTTTTATAAACATAGACAATTTATTTTATTTTTCTTTTCTATACATTGTGTTTTCTCTCATGAAGGGCCTGAATTTGAATCTTCATAAAAGCTCTTTTGTCAAATTAGCTAACATTAAAATAGTTCATCCCTCTTGCTGGAGAAAAAAAAAAATCTCCACCTACAAAGGGTTCTTGTTACAATGGCTACACGAAAAATGTTCTTTACTAGATTAAAACAAGCAAACAAAATATGAAAACAGAAGCCAAATGTAAAAAATAATTAAAAGTATCTAAGACATAAGATGTTGTAAGATGACTGTATTTAGAAAAGTTTAACATATCAGAGAGAAAAAAATGATGGTATTAACATTATGGTAACTATAAAAAGAACCAATATGTACATAGATAGATAGATAGATAGATAGATAGATAGATAGATAGATAGATAGATGATGGATTTATTAGCCCACACAATTATAGGGGCTGGTAAATCCCATCTCTGTAGGACAGACCAGAAATTCAGAGGTAATATTGTATTCTCAAGTCTGAAATCCTCAGGGCAGGCCAGTTTCCAGGTAGAAAACTCGGCCAGGGTTTCTATGATGTGGTCCTGAGGCAGAATTTTGTCTTGGGGAAATGTCTGTGTTGGGTCAATGTGATGATTAATTTCATGCGTCATGGTGCTCAGTTGTCTGGCCAAACACTAGTCTAGATGTTGCTGTGAAGGTATTTGTGGATGTGATTAACACTTATAATCAGTTGAATTTAAGGCCTCAGTGGATGAGGCCCATAATGTGAGTGGGCCTCATCCAATCAGATCATCACAGTGTAACTTTTACCTGCTGACCAGCCTCTAACTATTCCCCACTATTCACCCCTCCCCAATCTCTGGTAACAACTTTTCTATGCTCTACTTCTATGATATCAACTTTTTTTAAGATTCCATGTAAGTGAATGTGAAAGAGAAATACAGTAGTTTTCTGTGCCTGGCTTATTTCGCTTACCAAGAACACTTCCAGGTTCATTCATATTATTATAAATGACAGGACTTCCCCCTCTTTATGGCTAAATAGAATTTCATTATGTATACATACCACAATTTTTTTATTCATTCAGCTATTGATAAACACATTGGTTGCTGCATGTTTTGGCTATTGTAAATAGTGCTGCAATAAACATGGGAGTGCACGCATCTCTTCAACATATGGATTTCATTTCCTTTGGATATATACCCAGTAGTAGAATTGCTTAATCAAATGGTAGTTCTATTTCTAACTTTTTGGGGAACCTTCTCACTGTTTTCCATAATACCTGTACTAATAATTTACAGTCCTACCAACAGCATGTAAGGGGTCCCTTTTCTCAACATCCTCACTAACATTTACCCTCTTCTGCCTTTTGACAACAGTCATTCTCACTGGAGTGAGGTAGTGTCTCATTGTGATTCTGATTTACTTCTCCCTGATGATTAGTGATATTGAGCATTTTTTCATATACCTGTTGGCCATTTGTATGTTTTCTTTTGAGAAATGTCCACTAAGATCTTTTACCCATTTTTAATCAGATTATTTGGTTTTATGATGTTAAGTTGTTTAAGTTTTTGGCATATTCTGGATATTAACCCCTTGTCAAATGCCTAGTCTGCCAACTTTTTCTCCCATTGTGTAAGTTGTCTCTTTTCTCTGTTAATTGTTTCCTTTGCTGTGCTAATTTGGTATGATCCTATTCATCTATTTTTGCTTTTGTTACCTGTGCTTTTGAGGTCTTATTTTATATATATATATATATATATATATATATATATATATATATATATATATATATATATATATTTTTTTTTTTTTTTTTTTCCAATTTTTGGCTAGGGCTGGTTTGAACCTGCTACCTTCAGCATATTGGGCCAGCACCCTACTCCTTTGAGCCACAGGCACTTTCCCTGGCTTTTATTTTTTGAGACAGTCTGACTCTGTACCCTGGATAGAATTCCATATCATCACAGCTTACAGTAACCTCAAATTCCTAGGTCTAAGCAATCCCCTTTCCTCAGCCTCCCGAGCAACTGGAACTACAGGCGCTGGCCCAGTTAATTTTTCTATTTCTAGTAGAGACAGGGGTCTTGCTTTTGCTTAGGCTGATCTTGAACTCTTGAGCTCAGGCAATCCAACCCATCTCGGCCTCCTATAATGCTAGGGTTACAAGTGTGAGTCACCATGCCTAACCTTTTTTCTGGATTTCTATAACCTCTTTCCTTATCACTTATCTCTTACAAGTTGACATTTACTTTCTCTAACTACATGAACAGGTTTGAGGGCAAGCCTTATGTATTTGTATCTTTCAAAGTACCTAAACACAGTATCAACTTAATGTCTGCCAGCTGCGCCTCACCTGTTCCCCAGAAATACATCTACAACTTAAACCAAAAACAAACAAACAAAAAAAAAAAAATTAAGACCCAATCAAAAGCCTGATAGAGATAATATCACCTCAATTCTACCACTTCTAATTACGTTGAAAGGAAAGAGAACAGGATATTGAGAAACAAATTTTATAGTCTGGGTTTCATGTAACTAATCCATATAACATAGAACTGGCATCTTGTTTTAACTATTTTATACTACAGGTTAAGACCCTGTATCCACCATTCCTTGAAAATCAATTTACTGTTACACACACACCAGAATTTACCTAAAATTAATCACGATAGTGCAAAGGACCAATGTCATGTGCCCTATAGTTTATGAAAAACTGATGCAGGGCTTGGCACCTGTAGCTCACACGGCTAAGGCACCAGCCACATACACCAGAGCTGGCTAGTTTGAATCCAGCCTGGGCCTGCCAAACAACAATGACAACTACAACCAAAGAATGGCCAGGTGTTGTGGCGGGCACCTGTAGTCCCAGCTACCTGGAAGGTTGAGGCAAGAGAATCGCTTAAGCCCAGGATTTGGAGGTTGCCGTGAGCTATGATGCCACAGTACCCTACCCAGGGCCACAGCTTGAGGCTCTGTCTCAAAAAAAAAAAAAAAAAGAAAGAAAGAAAGAAAAGCTGCAGCAGGTCAGGCATAGTGACTGACGCCTGTAATCCCAGCACTTTGGGAGGCTAAGATAGGCGGATCGCCTGAGCTCACAAGTTCAAGACCAGCCTAAGCTACAGCAAGACCCCATCTATAAAAAACTAGCCAAGTATTATGGCAGGCTCCTGTAGTCCAAGCTACTCGAGGGGCTGAAGCAAGAGAATGGCTTGAGCTCAAGAGTTAGAGGTTGCTGTGAGCTATGACATCAGGGCACTCTACTAGGGAAGACACAGTTAAACTGTCTCATCAAAAAAAAAAAAAAAAAAATTGATGCTTTTTTTTTTTTTGCAGTAAGAATAATTTTTACGCCAGGCATGGTGGCTCACACCTGTAATCCTAGCACTCTGAGAGGCCAAGGCAGGTAGATTGCCTGAGCTCACAGGTTCTAGACCAGCCTAAGGCAGAGCGAGGACTCCTCTCTTAAAAAAAAAAAAAAAAATAGCTGGGCGTTATGGCAGGCACCTGGAGTCCCAGCTACTTGGGAGGCTGAAGCAAGAAAATTGCTTGAGCCCAAGAGTTTGAGGTTGCTATGAGCTGTGACACCATAGCACTCTACCAAGGACAACAAAGTGAGACTGTCTCAAAATAAAAAAAAAAAAAAAAAAAAAAAAGAAGAAGAATTTTTATTGGCTGGGCATGGCTCTCAACACTAATCCCTGCACCCTGGGAGGCCAACACGGGTGGAATGCTTGAGCACAGGAGTTCAAGACCAGCCTAAGCAGAAGTGAGATGTTGTCTCTATTAAAAAGGAAAAACTAGCTGGCCATGGTGGCACATGCCTGTAGTCCCAGCTGCTGGGAAGGCTGAGGCAAGAAAATTGCTTAAACTTAGGAGTTTGAAGTTGCAGTGAGCTACAATGAGGCCATAGCACTCTACCTACCCAGAACAAGAGTGAGACTCAATCTCAAGAGAAAAAAAAAAAAAAAAGGCCAGGTATGGTGGCTCATACCTGTAATCGTAGCACTCTGGTGGGAAGCCTAGGTGGGTGGATTACTTGAGTTCAAGACTAGCCTAAGCAAGAGTAAGACTTGCTCTATAAAAATAGCTGGGCGTTGTGGTGGGTGCCTGTAAGTCCCAGCTACTCAGGAGGCTGAACCCAAGACTTTGAGGTTGCTGCGAGCTATGACACCATGGCATTCTACTGAAGGCGACAAAGTGAGACTCTGTCTCAAAAATAGTAATAATTTTTATGCTTTGTAATGTAACGTGCTAGATAAATTCAACATAATGCAGACTAGGTCAAGGCAATTTTACCATTTTAAGTACATAAACATTTCTAAACTCCTTGCTTTATTTCACTCTCTCAGGTATCAAACTATGTTTCTTTCTGGGATTCTGCTAAGGGAAAGAAACCATTAAAATTTTACTCACGGGATTGTACTGAAGAGCAGAGACGTAAGCTTGTACAGCCCCTTCCATGTCACCTGCTGCTACCAAGGCAGCTGCCAGGTTAATATAACCATCGATGAAATCGGGTTTGAGACGCAATGCATGTCGATAATGTTCAATTGCTTCCTGCAACTGCCCTCTTTCCTTATATACGTTTCCCAAGTTCGAATAGGCTTCTGCCAGAAGGGGGTTTTGTTTAATTGCCAGAGTGCTAAAGTGAGCAGATCTGGAAAAGGCGAAAAGTATTGATGCATGGGTATGCGTGTTACAAAAAAGAAGGTTCGGTCCATATGCAACTCAGTTTCTGAAGTTCCTGTGCTATTGCTAATTATGTAACAATACATTTGTCTTTTAACTAGTGTATAAAAGGGAAAATTTTGGAAATCAAAGTTTTTCAAATGTGGAAATATTCCAGATTCCCAATTGGAAAGCTTTTTCTTATGAGATAAGGTTCTTAGTAGAGTAATATTACAAAACTACCGCACTGGAAATCATGATCTTTACGGATCAAGAATGAAAATGCTGGCTGGATAAGATGGCTTATACCTGTAATCCTAGCACTCTGGGAGGCTGAGGCAGGATATCCTCCTTTGTGCACAGGAGTTTGAGACCAGCCTGAGCAAAGGAAGGCCCAGTCTCTACTAAAAATAGAAAAATTTGGCTCGGCACCTATAGCTCAGTGAGTAAGGCGCCAGCCACATACACCGAAGGTGGCAGGTTCAAGCCCTGCCAGGGCCTGCTAAACAACAATGACAAATGCAACCAAAAAATAGCTAGGTGTTATGGCAAGCACCTGTAGTCCCAGCTACTCAGGAGGTTGAGTCAACAGAATCACTTAAACCCAAGAGTTTGAGGTTGCTGTGAGCTGTGATGCCACAGCACTCTACCGAGGGTGACACAGTAAGACTATGTCTCAAACAAAAAAAAAAAAAAAAAAAAGAAAGAAAGAAAGAAAAATTAGCAAGGCACTGTAGCAGGCACGAGTAGTCCCAACTACTCAGGAGTCTAAAGCAACAGAATCACTTGAGCCCAGAGTTTGAGGATGCTGTGAGATAGGAGGAGGCTATGGCACTCTAGCCAGGACAACAGAGATCCTATCTCAGGAAAAAAATAATAAAAATGCTATGTACATGAGCCTCATTTTCCATTTGTTGATAAGATTTAATGACATTTTTAAACATCTAAATATGTCATAATGACAATTTAATAAAAAGACAAGAACACAAATTCTTCTATTCCTCCTAACTCAACTGATTAGCTAAAAGCAACACATTGTAACAATTTAATGACTGTGTTCCCAACTTCAACCACATATGCATCTCCTACCACAGTATATAGAACCATCATTTTTGAACATTTCAGTCCCTCAAGCTAACAGTCTTAAAAGGTAAGACTAAAGGCTCAGACGTACAGTAAGAATAACTTACTACCTGAACAGAGTTTGGAAAGCAGCAGATGAAAAAAGAATCTAGAAAAGGTATCTAGTCATGCTGATAATATAACCACCACCACAAAAAGAGGGACAAAAACTGGCAGCTGGGCATGTCACAAGTGGGCAATCGAGCAGATGTGCTTTCCTCGCTCAGCTGAAACCCAGTACTGGAAAATTTTTTTCAAGTTCAAATATTTAAGTATCATTTTTCAAGCTCAGAACCCAGAGGTAGCAATCACCAGCAGGTACCCCCCACACACACACATCTCCTACCTGTCCAGCCTTCGACACTGGAAGTGTATAGACGAAAGTAATAAAAGCACACCAGTATTGTCTGGCTCTTGTCTCCAGAGCTGCATGCAGTGTCTCTCAGCTGCCTCAAAATCTCCTGCCTGATATTCTCGATGTGCCAACTCAGCTAACCCTTGGAAGGAAAGCATACGTTTCGTTGGTTCTGGAGAATCATCAAAACATTTGAGGGAAGGAGGGGGAAAACAAAAAGTTAGAAATGCAAACCAAAAAATGTAAAAATATGGTATATTAAACTTAAAGATGAAAATGCTTGAAACTATGTAAAGCACTAGAGTGTTCTGCACATTATTTATATCTCCAAGTTAACATAAGGTGCAGAATTGGCATTTTCAGAATTCACCCATTAACACTTTCTTTTTTCATACTAGAAAGGAATATTTACTTCCAAATGAGATTACATTTAATGAGCAAAAATATCTCATACTTTTATCTTTATTTATTTATTAGAGACAGAATCTCACTTTATAGCCCTCAGTAGAGTGCCGTAGCATCATAGCTAACAGCAACCTCCAACTCCTGGGCTTAGGGTGATTCTCTTGCCTCAGCCTCCCAAGTAGCTGGAACTACAGGCGCCTGCCACAATGTCTAGCTATTTTTTGTTGCAGTTTGGCCAGGGCCAGGTAGGAACCCACCACCCTCGGTACATGGAGCTAGCGCCCTACCCACTGAGCCACAGATGCCACCCAGTATCTTGTACTTTTAAATTATAAATGATAGGTACCACCTAAAGATTCACTGAATATTATTCCTTATACTTTAACATACAGAAACAAAATATTAAATGTGTGATTTGCAAGGTCACAATGAACAATGTCAGAATAACCTACTGGGAAACTTAATATTTTATCCCATGTTTTAGGTTGGATTTGTGGTAACAATCTAATTGTTAATAGTAACAACCTATTTCTTAACCTCAGTGGGGGCACCATATGTGTTTTTTGTTTGTTTGGTTTTGCAGTTTTTGGCCGGGGCTGGGTTTGAACCCACCACCTCCAGTATATGGGGCTGGTGCCCTACTCCTTTGAGCCACAGGCACTGCCTACCATATGTGTTTTTAACTCTTGAAATTATACTGATGTATTTATATATTATACACATTTTTTTAAAAGTCAACACTAAAAACAAGCCTGGGGGGGGATTAAAAGTCAAGGTGCTATTTTTAAAACAGCTGATAAACAAGATCAATCCAATCGTCCAAAGCCAAGATATTTAAAGGGGTCACCAAACAAAATTTAAGTAATGACCCAAGATTATATTGCTCCTCTACCATCCCAAATTCAGAGACCAAATTAACTAAATCCCACCCATGCTGGTTTAGCACTAACATTTTCCAAAGAGCTCTGGCATTAACTTACTAAAGGATAAAGACCATTCCAAACAATCCTACATAAACCAAGCAGTTACCTACAACTGGAATGCTTAAAAAGTTAAAAAAAAAAAAAGGGGGGGAGGGATACTAAAGTATAAGATATTTGATAAAGCGCAACAGAATAACTATATAGTTGTAATAGGTGACTTAGATACACAGAGTATGAAGCCTGAAGAAAAAAAAAATCTGCCGAAGTTTCAATTGTAAATACTTGAACAGTGATACATGCACTTTCACTAGATGGTTGGAATGGGAAACCATGGACAAATTGCTACTACCAAGGTTACAGTGACAAGCTCAAATTTGAGCCTAGCTCCCCAAATCCTTAGGGTTGATGAGTATTCTAGAAAGCAAGTAAGTTTCCTGATAGAATGTACAGCTGACCAGAAACAAAAAAGAGCAGACTGACTTGCACCCAAATCTGGGGGAGGTTATAGCTCTAACAGAAACCAGAAAATTACATTTTAGACAAGTCTCTAAAACTTCCTAGCTCCTTATTTTAAACATATTACTTTGTCATTTTCCATAGCCACTTATCTGTTATTTTAGCACTTTCTTTTATTAAGTCATAAACACATAGATCATGTATACATTGATGCCTTTATGGGGTACAACGTGCTGATTTTATATTCAATTAGGAATTATTACATCAAACTAGTTAATATAGTCTTATTTAATTATTGTGTTAAGACATTTATACTCTATACTTAATAGATTTGCACTTCTAATGACAACTTCCTCAAATGAAATAACATGTAGAAAAGGGCAAACTATGAGTTGCCCAAGAGTTCGAGGCTGCAGTGAGTTATGATCGCGCCACCGCACTCCAACTGGGCGACAGAGCGAGATCCTGTCTCTTAAAAAGAGAAAGAGCAATCTAATACAGAATGTTAAAATTTTTAAAATCACGGGGACGGGGCGAGGGGTGGGTGGCGGTTTGGCCAGGGGGAGATGAGCACGGACTAATTACCAATTCCGCTCCCTACAATTGTTGAGATACTATTGACGATTCACCTATTACTCACTGCACAATGTCCAAAAAACGTAACCCTTGATACATTTCAACTGAGAAACAACCGAAAAATAAACGCGTGAGAAAACTCAGAGCAGCAGTTCTGTTCCCCACCCCCTCCCGCCCCAAATAGCCTCAATATGAAAAGGCAGATGAAGGACACTCCTATAATTTGGTTGTTTTCTAATTCTTAGTACCAAATGCTCGCGGCTGAATTGTCTAAAAGGGCAATCGCCTTGCGCTTGTGCAGCTACACTCCAGTTGCTTTACAAACTCTTCAAGCAAGGATGGAAACTTAAAAAAATACACACCCTATGAATAAAGAGATACCGGGCTAAAGAATGGGGATGGAAAACCCAGAAGCAGCGGCGGAGGAATACATCCAGAAAGTAACACAAAGCGAGAATTGGACCGACAGGGTGGTCAATGCCAAAGCTACAGCACCAGGGTGGTTTCTCCCCCAAGAATAGGAAGTGGTCTGTAGGACTGGCAACGTAGCAAAGGAAAGGGTGTGGTTCCCCGTGGACAAGGAGGGAGGGTGGAAGGGAAGAGTGGGAAATCCAGGCTGGAGGCAGCGGGTGGAATTGGGCGATGGCAAAGGAAATCCCTGGAAATTTCCAATCCAAACCGGGACCTCTCAATCGGAAAAAAAACACCACAAAAGGCGCTGCCCAGCAAGGTGATGCTCAATATCCCCTCTACCCGAGGTTACTCGTAGAGCTTTTGCTAGTCCTTGGGTGATGCAAAGTGAGGGTATGATTACATTAGAATGGCAGCCCCCGACCTAGAATAGCAAAGGAGGACCAAATCTGGCTAAGGGGAAAGGGATAGAGGAGGAGGAGGAGAAGGAGGAGGAGAAAGAGGAGGAGGAGGAGAAAGAGGAGGAGGAGGAGGAGGGGAAAAAGAAGCGATAACTAGAATTAGGGGAGAAAACAGTTGCGAAGGAGAGTGAAAGGGCAGGG
This sequence comes from Loris lydekkerianus, assembly GCA_963574355.1. Classification (NCBI taxonomy): domain Eukaryota; kingdom Metazoa; phylum Chordata; class Mammalia; order Primates; family Lorisidae; genus Loris; species Loris lydekkerianus. Next base: position 39,184 of record CAUYPK010097151.1, on the reverse strand, counting down.
ATTCCGATGCAGTCCATTCCGAGACAGTCTAAGCGCGCACATGTAATAAAGGCGTCCCGAGAAGGCTAGAAACATTTATGGAATACCAGAAAAAAAAAAAGGAAGCGAGGAGGAGGAAACGTTCAATGAGCAGACGACAGCAGACAACCCGCTCAGATGCCAGTACACCACGAAAAGCTCAGCAATGCCACTGATGCAATGGGGGTGGTTTAACGGAAGAGAGGGAGTGATGAGAAGTAGAGGACGGCGCGAGACCCCCAAAGGGGTATCTGCCAAGGTAGAACGGGACACCGGTACCTGTGCTGTCGGCCACGTTGCCCACGGAAGACGCCATCTGGAGCTTTTTGAGAGATGGAGAAAGGGATGATTGATTGCTGCTGCCGCCACTACCGGCAAGAACGTTTCTGGAAGTAGTAGTGCAAGGACAGCAGGCGTACCAGTGCTTTAGAAGGCTTAAGCAGCGACAGCAGTTACAGGTTTCGAACCTTAGGAACTCTGGTTGGCCATCTACCTCTCACGGTCTTGAAATGGCGGCGACGGCTCCTCGGCCGAACAACACGAGCCGGGACTACTTTCTGTTACAATCAAGTACCCACGCGGAGGTATCCCGGTAACCAGCGCTACCAACAAAATGACTATGGTATAATCAAAGTCGTAACTCTTATGTAACCTTCCGCGCAAGGTCCATTGCGACAAACATGATTTTGTCCAGAGCGCATGCGAGTAACTCGGTCAACCCACCTCCCAGTTAGGGCATTCTCTGTAGCAGGAGTGTCCAAGTTTCTTAAGAGGCTAGCGGAAGAGTAGAAAGAAACTCATACTCAGAATGGATACATTTTTGCCAAAGTGGTATAGTCTGTTACCTAGCCAATAATGTAGATTTTAACATAGATGCCAAAGGCGTCTAAAAAAGTTTAATCAACTTTATTCGTACAAAAATAGTTACAAGGTTGATGGATTAATTCTGAGCAACTAAATTCAAGTGGTTGTATTTCAAAGACAGAACTGTTGGCCAAAACGACGAGGAAGAATACTCTGATTTTGAACAAGTGTTAATTCTGACTCAGCCAATGAGTCAAGCAAATTTGATGAAACAAGACTGATACTTTCACAGGGCCACATGAATACAAACTTCTCCGATTTGGGCCGTGTGGCCCAAAATTTCAAAATCGTTTCAGTATTCAGTAGAGTTCTGCTCACAGTAGCAGGGCAAATGCCCAGAGTTTGCACTCCAAAGGCAGGCATAAAAATGTTAAAGATAATTCTCATTCATCAAAATCCATGACTCTCCTCTGAGTCGTGATTTTTTTTTTTTTTTTTTTTTTTTTTTTTTTGAGACAGAGCCTCAAGCATCCCCCTGAATAGAGTACTGTAGCATCACAGCTCACAGCAATCTCCAACTCCTGGGCTTAAGCGATTCCCTTGCCTCGGCCTCCCAAGTAGCTGGGACTACAGCCGCCCCCCAGAACACCTGGCTACTTTTTGGTTGTAGTTGTTATTGTTGTTTGGCAGACCCAAGCTGGATTGGAATACTCCAGCTCTGGTGTACGTGGCTGGAGCCTTAGCTGTTTGAGTTATAGGCACTGAGCCTGAGTTGTGATTTCATTTCCACCAAATAGCTCTGCAAATTGTCACAATTGGTGATTCCATTGAACTCAAAGCAGTTCAACAATGATAAAAGAATTCACTTGCGATCTGTCTAAACCACACATTAGATTGAGTCGTGAATTGTCTCCACTTCCTTGAACAAATCAGTTATGATCCTCCTGCAGTTTCAAGCCCACTGTTCAAACATCTTGTCACACTGGTATTAATTTATACCTCTTTTTCCAAAAAGGATTTAAGGTAGCTTGCCACATCAGAAGAAATTATTACAAGCCACTGGAGCCTAAAAATTGGATCTCTCAGAGCCTTTTAACATTTCAAAAAGTCCCTGATCTGCCTGAGGTCAGGAGTCCCAGACCCCATCTCTACCAAAAAAAAAAAAAGCCAGGTGTGGTGGCAGCCTCTGTGCAGTGGTTCTCAACCTTCCTAATGGCGCGATGTATTTTCATTGTTACAAAGGGGTGGCAACCCACAGGTTGAGAACTGCTGCTCTATAGCCTCAGCTACTCAGAAGGCTGAGGCTGGAGGACCCCTTGAGCTCAAGAATTTGAAGTTGCTGTGAGCTGTGATGATACAACTGCACTGGAACCCAACCAACAGAGGGAGAGCCTTTATCTAAAAAAAAAATTAAAAACAAGGCGGTGCCTGTGGTTCATTGAGTAGGGTGCGGCCCCATATACCGAGGGTGGCAGGTTCAAACCTGACCCCGGGCAAACAGCCGGGCGTTGTGGCGGGCACCTGTGGTCCCAGCTACTCCAGAGGCTGAGGCAAGGGAATAGCCTAAGCCCAAGAATTGGAGGTTGCTGTGAGCTGTGACGCTCGGCCCTCCCCAAGGGCGACAAAGTGAGACTCTGTCTCTTAAGAAAAAAAAATTAAAAACAAAAGTGCTTGCTAAGAAAAAGGGTCAGTGAATTTCTTCAAAACGTTTCTACTACCTAGCATCTTGACTACATTAAAAACTAAGTCCTTAAGTTCTGCTTCAATTTCTTTGAGACAGGGGACAAACTATTAATCATGGACCTGAGCACAGAGAATCATAATACTAATTTTTTTCTATCCCATAATCAACAGTCATATCATTCACTGAAAAAAACAAAGTTCACTACACCACAAACTCTCCTGGAAATTGGGCACCAACCTCTTCCTATAATTTGATTTAATTGGTAAAGCTTCCACCCCTCATGTACCCCATCTGTGGTGAATAAACTCAGCTTTTCGACTTTTAGAACAGAAGGCTCAGATTGCACTACAGATGTTTAGGCCTTCCTAATTAGTGGGTGCTAGCTAAATAAGTAAAACTCTTCTTATTGTTAAATGCCAGGGCATGCTCCCAATCAGGCAAGATTCCTTATCTTGAGAGAATAGTCACAGGATATTATAATACATTTTGCTACTACGGAAAGCTAGAAGGTGGGGTTCACAGGAGCTCAATAAGAAAAAAATCCGGTTGGAGCCTCAAGAACCCAGTCCAGGTACCCTTCAGGAATAGCACCTGGAGGGTTTAGTTTGAAGTACTTATACCTCAGATAGACATACCTTCTTCAGCCAATCAAGTAACATTTACTAGCATCTATCTGTGCAGGGGACACAAAATCAACAAGACAAATCCTTGCCTTCAAGGAACTTGGTAACTAGTTAAGTACACAAAAAGCCACTAAAGAATAATACAGAAGAGTATTATTTAGGTAATAAAAATACATTACTGCCTATGAATATCTGGGGAGGAAACAATCATGTCAGACCTGAGTGGGGTGATGAAGAAGGCTTGATCTGGCATTGAAGGAGATGCTTTTGTGTATTTCTTCTCTTTCATGCTGATTTCAGATTATTTTTTATTTTATGTGCAACAACTCTAAATTTAGAATTATCTGTAAACAAATCAGCTGCTTCTTCAACCCCAAACTTTGCCACCCTAATAACACTATTAGTAGTGTTATTAGTTTTCTGTTGCTATTTAACAAATCACCAGGGTGGCGCCCGTAGCTCAGTGGGTAGGGTGCCAGCCAGATACACCCAGGCTGGCGGGTTGAGTCCAGCCTGGGCCAACTAAACAATGACAACTGCAACCAAAAAATATCCAGGCGTTGTGGCAGGCGCCTGTAGTCCCAGCTACTTGGGAGGCTGAGCCAAGAAAATTGCTTAAGCCCAACAGTTTGAGGTTGCTGTGAGCTGTGACACCATGGCACTCTACCAAGGGCAACATAGTGAGACTCTGTCTCAAAAAAACATTTTTAGCAGCTTAAAACACATTTTGCAGTGGTAGTGCAAGCCCTGGAGGAGGGAGTGGAGCTGGGTGCTGTGGCCACTGATGGGCAGCTGTCTCACCCCTGCCGCACTGCTGTCACTGAAAAATGGCTCCAAAGATTAAATGAAGCTGAGAACAATACATAGATGAAGCATCACAGGCTCTCCAGATGTGTGGTGATAATACCCCAGAAAGAAATTGATCTCCCTGGATTAAGTAACCAATCACAATAAAGGAGATTAGTCCTAAAACCGTCCAGAAATCTTTTAACCTGGCTAGATAAAAGTAAACAAAAAAACTGATTCCTTGGTAATATAAGAATTTGAAAAAGACGATTCCTTATTTAGTAGCTGCTCTGGTAAAGATATGACCAGCTGTGATATCAACAGTGAAGATGAATAAGGTGGAAAAATAGATCAAACGGTGAAAGCCTGAGTATGTTCAAAGGCAGCTTTCTGCAAAAGAAAGACAAAGTGAACATTCTCATATTCTCTGTGAGGTCTGCCAAATAAGGACACTTCTTTTCCTCAGCACCAATTGTCTTTAAAGCTATGAGAGCTCAAAGACCAATAAGGTCTACTTCTCTCTGCAAACATAAGTAATGTACTCCCTTTGGCTTCTTGACCTAAAAACTCTGAGGAGAAGCAGCTCAAAATGGATTTGAGAGTCCAAGCTTTGGTTCATTGTTCTAATCCAGACAAGTCCGGCACAGAATGATGTTGGAAAAGATTTTTACAGCCGGAAGAGGTGGCTCATGCATGTAATCCTAGCAGTCTGGGAGGCAGAGGCAAATGGATCACCTGAGCTCAGGAGTTCGAGACCAACCTGAGCAAGAGTGAGACCCTGTCTCTAAAAATAGGCGGGCATTGTGGTGGGTGCCTGTAGTCCCAGTTACTTGGGAAGCTGAGGCAAGAGGATCACTTAAGCCCAAGAGTTTGAAGTTGCTGTGAGCTATAATGCCAAAGCACTCTGCGGAGAGCAACAAAGTGAGACTCTGTCTCAAAAAAAAAAAAAAGAAAAAGAAAAGAAAAGAAAAGATTTTTACAGGCAGCACCTTTGGCTCAAGGAGTAGGGATCCAGGCCCATATACCAGAGGTGGTGGGTTCAAGCCCGGCCCGGCCAAAAACTGCAACAAAAAAAGAAAGAAAGAAAAGATTTTTACAATCTCTAGCCTGACACCAGGTGTGAAGAACAAAGTAGTTCATTAAAGAACTTCAATTGTTGGACTTAAGCCTCAAGTGTTAAGGTATTCTGTGCTTTTAGATGAGTGTCTATATCCTGTGCAGGGATCTCTTGGCTATTGTCTGGATAGTTCTTCTTTCATGGAAGTTCTACATCCCTTCTCAAGTGGGAGGGAACTCTAACCCCAAAGACAAGAATCTGGTAAACCGGCACCTGGTCCTTGCCCTAGAGCTCTTTGTGGATCCTTCTCGTGAATGGCTTGTTCATTGGCACCTTAGGAGTCATACTGCAGAGCCCAATAGGCACAATGATGTCTTTCCATTCTCCCCATACTACCTCCAACACATACTACCTCCCACATACTACTTCCAACAGAATAATCAAATCCAAAGGAACTTCAGTGAACTCATGGGCACAGATTTCCATGTGTCTAAAAGTATGTGCTATCATTTGAATTTTGACCCCGACTCTGCTCCTGGGGTTGCAAGGGTTTATGATTCTGTGCAGAGTAGTGATTCTGTGGCTGTAACAAGCCTTACAGAGCAGGTGAAAAGACTTGCAAAATATGGATGGTACTGGGAGGCAATCACATACAAAGAGGCAGAAGCTAGCAAATGTGCTTAGATTTTTTTTTTTCTTGTTCGGAGTAGTGCTGATGACTGTTATCTTTTAAGCTCCAGCTTTCACTCCCATGGTAAAACACTTCACACCAGAATTGAACATTCAAATTGTAGGTTTTGCCTTTATGGACAACCAGATGTAGAAGGACAATTAGTTGATCTAATGCAGCGGTTCTCAACTTGTGGGTTAGGACCCACAGGAACTGTATTAAAGGGCCATGGCATTAGGAAGGTTGAGAACCACTGATCTAATGGAACATTCACCCAGGACTCTAAAAATGGAGCTTTTTGTTATTCAAGCTTTCAGTTGCCTGGATCTGCAATTTGCCCCCATCAGACAGACTAATCCAATATCACAACCCATGCAGGTTCATTCTTTGCAGTCTCTGTGCCATTTCCTTATGTCAGCATTTCAGCGTGGATTTATTTAAAAAACTGCCTTTGCCAAACAAAATGAAGGATTATTTACAGGAGAAGGATTGCTAAAAGATTATAAAACCCCTGTATCTTGTACTCTGGGATCAAGAAAAAGAGATTGATATACAATTCACAAACTTTCATAGCTATCAAATTTGCTTGTCATAACCATTGCAGCTTTAGGCCTCTTCACCGTGGCAGGCACCCTCCTCGCTGGCGCCTCGGGCGAGACTGTAGATAAGAGCACCTCCTGGGGGAGCCCCGGATGGGTGCGGCTCGCGCTCTGCTTGGCAGGCTTAGGGCTTTCTCTCTACGTGCTGCACGTGAAGGCGGCACGCGCCCAGACCGAGACTACCGCGCGTTTTGCTACGTGGGCACAGCCATGAGCTGTTCGCGGGTCTTCTCCAGGTGGGGCCAGGGCTTCGGGCTGGTAGAGCACGTGCTGGGACCAGACAATATCCTCAATCAATCCAACAGCATATACGGTTGCGTCTTCTACACACTACAGCTGTTGTTAGGTTGCCTACGGACACGCTGGGCTTCGATCTTGCTGGTGTGGAGTTCCCTGGTGTCTCTGGATGGCTCTGTCTATCTGGCCTGGATCCTGTTCTTCGTGCTCTATGATTTCTGCATCGTTTGCATAACCACCTATGCCATCCATGTGGGCCTGATGTTGCTAAGTTTCCAGAAGGTCTGAGAACCCCAGGACAAAGTTAAGGGGCACTGAGCCCTCACCCCAAGCCAGGCTGACTATGTCTCCTTTGCTTTGGCATATGAGCCTTGCTCAAGCAGGTCTCTAGAAGGCTTACTAGATACCACCCTCCTCCAGCTACAAGACCCAAACACAAGACAATGGACCAAGTATGCCATGTTCTCTTTTTTCTGCCCAGTCCCTTTGGTTCTGTCCCCAAGGGCTGGTTTCCAAAGCTCCTATCATTGCTCAAGGAGGGAAGGTTCTGAGCAATAAAATTTCTTAAAAAAACATTTCAGCTTTAAGTGTAAAAGACTAAGGAGGCTCTGCACTAGTAGCACAGTAGTTAGAGTGCCAGCCACATTACACCGAGGCTGGTGGGTTTAAACCTGGCCCGAGCCAGCTGAACAACAATGAAAACTACAACAACAAAAAAATAGCCAGGTGTTGTGGTGGGCACCTGTGGTCCCAACTACTTTGGAGGCTGAGGCAAGAGAATCTCTTAAACCCAAGAGTTGGAGGTTGCTGTGAGCTGTGATGCCACACACTCTACTGGGGGTGACATAGTGAGACTCTGTCTCAAAAATAAATAAATAAATAAATAAAAATAAACACACACACAACATGTATACATGTATTTTATTTTCTCAGTTTCCATGGATCAGGAATACAAGCATAGGTTAACTGGGTTCTCTGCTCAGGATCTCACCTGCTGAAATCAAGGCATTGGCCAGGCTTCCAAACTCATGTAGTTATGGCAAGATTTTTTTTTTTAAGAGATAGAGTCTCACTTTGTCACCCTCAGTAGAGAGCTGTGGTGTCACAGTTCACAGCAACCTCCAGCTCTTGGGCTTAGGGATTCTCTTGCCTCAGCCTCGTGAGTAGCTGGGACTACAGGCGCCCACCACAGTGCCCAGCTATTTTTTTGTTGCAGTTTGGCCAGGGCCAGATTTGAACCTGCCACCCTCAGTGTATGGGGCTGGCGCCTTACTCACTGAGCCACAGGGACTGCCCAGTTATGGCAAGATTTAAAGAGTTATCTTGGGGGTGGTGCTTGTGGCTTAACGGAGTAGGGTGCCGGCCCCACATGTCGGAGGTGGTGAATTCAAACCCAGCCCCAGCCAAAAACTGCAAAAAAAAAAGAGTTGTCTTGGGGCCAGGCATGGTGGTTCATGCCTATAATCCTAGCACTCTGGGAGGCTAAGGCCTGTGGATTCCTTGAGCTCAGGAGTTTGAGACCAGCCAAAACAAGAGTGAAGCACGATAGAAAAAGAAACTAGCTGAGCAGGAACCTGTACTCCCAGCTACTTGAGAGGCTGAGGCAAGAGGATCTCTTGAGCCTAGGAGTTTGAAGTTGCTGTGAGCTATGATGATGCCATCGCACTCTACCTAGGATGACAGAGTGAGAATCTGTCTCCAAAAAAAAAAAGAGAGAGAGAGAGAGTTGTCTTGGGCCACATATTAAATACACAAACACTAAAGAAAGCTGATGACCAAAAGAAAAAAAAAAATCCATGCATAATTTCATGATATCGGCTACCACAGGTAAGCATTCATAGCCAGCCACAGACCACAGTTTGTTGCCCCTGACTAAAATTGTAAAACTGAGGCTCCCATATCCTTTCTGGAAGTCAATGAGGGGATGGGGGGCAGTACAGACACGTTCAGTTCTTTTTATTTTTTTTGAGACAGAGTCTCAAGCTGTTGCCCTGGGTAGAGTGCCGTAGTGTCATAGCTCACAGCAATCTCCAACTCTTGGGCTTAAGTGATCTTCTTGCCTCAGTTTTTCTATTTTTAGTAGGGACAGGGTCTTACTTTTGCTCAGGCTTGTCTCAAATTCATGAGCTCAGACAATCCACTTGCCTCAGCCTCCCAGAGTGCTAGGATTATAAGAGTGAGCCACAGCACCCAGCCCAGACACTTTCAGTTCTTAGAGGCCACCCACATTCCTTGCTATATAGCTTCCTCCATCTTCAATGTCAGCATTTGAGAAAATCTCCCTTATGTCAGATTCCTCTCACCCTTCGCAGTTTGAATCTCACCAGAAATAGCCTATTATACTCTCTCCTCCCTTTTTTTAAATAGTGGTTGAAAAAAAAAATAACTAAAATTTACCATCTTAACATTTTTGTTTAGAGATGGAGATCTCGAACTCCTAGCCTCAAGCAATCCTCCTGCCTCAGCCTCCCAATACATTGGGATTACAGGTGTGACTACTTTAGATACCTCCTATAAGTGAAATCATACAGAATTCCTCTTTTTGTGACTGAAGAGCCCACTCCCTTTTACATGCTCAGCTGATTAGGTCAAACACACTCAGAATAATCTCTGTTTCTTTTCTTTTCTTTCTTTCTTCTTCTTTTTTTTTTTTTTTTTTGATGAAGGATGATTTCTATTTTTTAATTACATCTGCAAAATCCCTTTACAACAGTGCCTAGATTAGTGTTTGAATGAATAACTGGGAGAAGGTGTGTGTATTTGGGGGGAATATTAGTAGTCATTTTAGAATTATACCTACCACAAATGGCAATGTGTAACCTTAAAAAAGGAAGGAGAGTGTTAATGGGGTGAGGGGGCTATCAGACAGCTTCACATACTGAGTTAATCCTTTCTTTCTTTTCATTTTTTTTGCAGTTTTTGGCAGAGGCTGGGTTTGAACCAGCCACCTCTGGCATATGGGGCCAGCACCCCACCCCTTTGAGCCACAGGTCCTTCCTTCCTTCCTTCCTTCCTTTTCTTTCTTGAGACAGAGTCTCACTTTGTCACCCTTGGTAAATTGTCATGACATCAGCTCACAGCAACCTCAAACTCCTGGGCTTAAGCAATTCTCTTGCCTCACCTTCCCAAGTAGCTGGGACTACAGGCTCCTGCCACAATGCCCAGATATACTTTTATTTTATTTTTTTTTTTGAATTTATTTATTTTTTTATTGTGGAGAAGGGGCAGGGAAAGAAGGCGGGGGAAGAGGTGAGTGACAGGGTTGGGCCAGTGGCATGGTTCCACATTGGCTGTATCTAGGTAGAGGCAGTTTCAGGCCGGGCCTTGCTGAGTCGTTGCTACGCGGAAGTAGCTCGATGGATCTGCTTCTAGTCAGGCTCCGGAAGTTGCACTAGGCCTCAGGCACTGTTTAGATCATTTTATTTTTTTTTTATTCTTTTTTTAAGAGATGGAGTCTCACTTTATCACCTTTGGTAGAGTACTGTGACATCACAGCTCACAGCAACCTCCAACTCCTGGGCTTAGGCAATTCTCTTTCCTCAGCCTCCCAAGTACCTGGGACTATAGGTGCCCGCCACAGCACCCAACTATTTTTGTTGTCATTGCAGTTTGGCTGGGGCTGGGTTTGAACCCACCACCCTCAGTGTATGGGGCCAGCGCCCTACCCACTGAGCCACAGGTGCTGCCCTAATTCGTTTTATTTTTTAAAGATGATATGAATGTGATGAAATTTCATCCTTTACTTATGGCTTTTTACTATATTAATCTCTGAAATTTTATAAAGTTTAAGACCTCTTGAAAATTAAAAATAATACTGAAGAGTTAACTTATGTTAAAACTGCTAATCTAGGTGGAGGGCCCAAGAGAGTTTAGTTTGAGAATTTTAGTATCTACGAAGGTCTGAAATTTTACCTACTTATAAGCTAAGACAATGGATTGCCACAATTTCATGTGTGCTTACAGAGTATGTGAGATTTCTAGACCAGACACCAAAGACTTTATTACTCATGGCAATAGCAGTAGCCAGAGTGACAGCATTTGTGTCAGTTCTCTAAAATTCCCACAGAATGATACAAAGAGGGCTATATTACAGGATATATTACAGGAGATTCACAATGACGTGATGGAACCTAAATATTTTGTAACAGGTGGTAAAACTGCTTGGCCCATACTCTGGATGCTATCTCTGTCTTCCAAGGCTATAAGCCAATCTGCCTTTGCTCCAGAGGGAGACACTGTATTTATCTCACAAGACTGATTGCAATATAAGCACCCCTTGAAAATATAATCTAGGACAAAGGCAGCCAATGCCTTATGCCTTACTCATGAAATCTTCAGAAATTCAAGGAGTCTATGGGAAATTATCTCTCTAACAGAACTTTTTCAATATGTGAAGACGTATTCTACCATAGTAACAATATCATAGGATGAATTAATAGTCCTATGATATAGCTATTATAGTATTAGATAAAGGTCTATAGTTAACATGTTTAAATCTAATATAGTACTTTGCTTATTCTAACTACAAACCTCTCCAAGCTAAAATCATAAAATCAGAAGAATGAAGCTTTATTATAAACCAGGCCAGTAAGATACCGACTGAGAAAGGAAGGAAGGAAGGGAGGGAGGGAGGGAGGGAGGAAGGGAAAGAGCAGCAAAATAATAAAACAGCTTTGTACCTCAAGTACAATGTTTCTTAAAACATTAAATGCCATTTTTAAATTTTATTGGGAAAGAAAAAAAACAACTAGATAAGACAAGAATATTTAAAGATATTCTAACTTGTAAATACTCTATGCTATAAACAAGGTGCCATGGCATAAAATTAAATGAACTATAGATATGCTCTAGAATAACTTCAGTACACATTATGATGCATAATAGCTGCTGGAATCTTTAAACAACCCATAATGTACGTTTTACTTCTTTATGTTAATACAAAAAATTTCAAAATACCATACAAAGATTTTTAAAGGCATACCCTGAAATTCAAGAAAGTTAACCTCAATTTTTGGCATAAGGATAATGATAACGGAGAGTTATATAAATAACTATTCAGTCTGTAAATCACATAAAGCACTTTTATATGCAAAATGTTAAAATGTTAATTCCTAAATAACTTAAAAGTAAAAAATTATTCAGACATGCACTGTGTGCTTGTCTAACTACTAAGAGCTTCTTCGTACACAGTCGGTGCTCATTAAAGTCTGATTACAGTAGTGTCCAAGCACTGGACAGGAGTTTTGGGGCAGTGGAGAAAGCACAAGTTTTGAAGTTCACCCTTGCCAGCCCTGCCACGTTACAGATCTATGACCCTGTGCAAGTCACAACTTAGAAGCCTGTTTCCTCATGACAAAATGAGGAGAATGATATTTAGATTAAATTTGAAAAGGCTAGCACTATGTCTGATGTGCAGTGGGTCTCACTGTGAGTTCTTTAAGTTCTGAAACATTTCTACTTCATATTTAACAATCCCTAGAAGTAGATGAAACAACACAGACCAATGTGGCTTTGAGCTGCGAAGATTACGTCCCAGTATTCTTACCCATAATTACGGATTATTCAAACAGGAAGACCACCAACCATCTGGTTGGGGTCTCTGAATATCCCGCTTTTCCTTTTCCTATTACAAATGTAGCCAGCCACAGATTCAAGGAGAGGTTAATAGCACATCTAAGCCATGGTTATTATGGGCCACCTGATAATCATATTTGGTTTCACCTATGGTTTTAATCTCTTGTGGCTTCTACTATACCATGCAGGATGGCCCAGCAAACTTCTAAACTCAACATAATGTGATCAGTAAAATTATTTTAGTCATAGTCATAGTCTAAGCCAGGATCAGGGCAAAAATTTAAAACAAAGCTTTATTGTATGGTTCTACTAATAGAAGGTATCTAGAGTTGTCAAACTCATAGAAACAGAAAGTAGAATAGTGGTTTTGGGGAAAGCAAAAAGTGGAGAGGTGTTTAATGGGTATAGCATTACAGTTTTGCAAGATGAAAAAGTTCTGGAGATTGGTTGCACAATAATGTGAATATCCTTAACACCACTGAACTACACACTTAAAAATGGTTAAGATGGTAAATTTTGTGTTACATGTATTTCACTACAATTAATTTTTTTTTTATTTCGGGGGATTCATTGAGGGTACAAAGATACAGGTTGCATTTGTCAAGCAAAGTCCTTCTTATAAACGTGTTTCTCCCCCAAGAGGTGTGCCAAACACCATGATCCCCTCACCTCCCTCCCTCCTTCCTTCTCTCCACTCCTTCATTCCCCCACCCCCCACCATGTACTAGGTCCTCAATTGTCCTCATATCAAAATTGAGTACACTGGATTCTTGCTTCTCCATTCTTGTGATGCTTTACTAAAAAAAGAGGGGCCTATGGCATCACCTGTGGCTCAAAGGAGTAGGGCACTGGCCTCATATACCAGAGATGGTGGGTTCAAACCCAGCCCCAGCCAAAAACTGCACAAAAAAAAAAAAAAAGAGGGGCCTAGTTGATTGAAACTTACAGAAAAAGAAACTAAATGTGCTATTTCTTACCTAAGCCTGAAGGTACACACATGCCTCGTGTAAGTTGAATCATGTTATCAAACACCCAACAAATAGAAAGGAAACAGGTTGCATTAACTTTTATATAAGAAATAAGACGAAAAGCAGAATATAGTTTTGCTAATAGAAAGAACTCCAAGCCAGGGGTTAGCACAGACGAGTTTTAATTCCACTTATTCTCTTAACTAGTTGTATGGTCTTAGGAAAATCATATACTTTCTTCTGTCTGTGCCTCAGTTTATCTGTCAAAGAGTTTCACTTTTTCTTTAGTAATATTTATGGAATTTTCTTTGATTTTTTTTTTTAAAGGAGCAATGATTTTTTTTTTTTTAAAGGAGCCCAGCACCATCCCTGTCTATACCTGACCCTGTTAGTTTCCCTTTCTATAGCTATTGTCTTCTGTTCCACAATCTTTCCAGATTTTAAAAAAACAAACACACCATTGTATCTTATTCAGGTTTCAATGTGCCCAGCTCTAAGAAATAATTGTTCTGAATCAGTCATGATAATTCCCTTTCCCTTTCCCCAAACAAGGTACTCTTTTCCAGCCTCCTTTGCAGCTAGGAATGAGTATTTGGCCCTGTTCTGGTCATAATGCATAATACATCTACTGGGCTTATGGAACAAATTTTCCTTACTAGCAAAAAGAGATCCTTTTCCCAAATATTTCCCTCATTCCTATTTGGGATCCTAGGGACACTAGTGCCTGGAATTGTGGCATCCATCTTGTGACTATGAATTTACAAGCACAAGGAATATTGAATAGACCCAAGGGGTGATGGAAAAATCTTATGTTTGTATTATAATACTACCTTTGAGCCACTGCATACAGTATTACCTCAGAACTTTTTACTAAATGATACGTCATTATATGTTAAGCTACTATTGCTTGACCATTTGTTATTCCCAGTTAATTGCATTTCTGACTTATACATTGCACTGATGGGGTTTTCCTTATAATAGAGAAGGGTTACAAATCATCAGAAAAATGCTGTAGTGTTAAATAATTACTGTAATAGAAGTACAGAAATTATTTGTTTTATCTAGCCAACAGTTGCTGTGAAGACAAAAAAATTAAACATATATGAAAATGCCATTGGAAAAAAGTCATACTGGCATTAAGATACAAATTACATCAGATACCCAGAAATACCAAGATCTGACAAGAAGGCAGCATGAGGATGGTGATGATTACAGTTAACTCTTATTGAGTGCTTCCTTTGGTACAGACCCTATTCTAAGTTTCTACATCTACTAATCCATTTAAATTTTCAAACAATCTCATGAGGACAGCATTATAATTATTTCCACTTTAGTAGTTCATGCCTGTAATCCCAGCACTTTGGGAGGCCGAGGCAGGAGGACTGCTTGAGGCAAGGAGTTTGAGACCAGCCTGAGCAAGAATCAGATCAGGCTTCTATAAAAAAATACAATAATTAGCCAGGCACAGTACCTGTAGTCCCAGCTACTTAGGAGGCAGACATAGGAGGATTGCTTGAGCCTAAGAGTTTGAGATGGCAATGAGCTATGATGATGCCACTGCATTATAGCCCAGGCAACAGAGCAGAACCCTGTCTCAAAAAAAAAAAAAAAAAAACCTAAAAGAGTATTAACCATGTGCCCTGTTCTCTCATGCTATTATCTGTATAAAGTTTGTATTGTGTTCTAAAAATCACTAATATCCAGGGCCATCAGACAGAGCTGCACTACACAGAGGGACAACCCTAAAGTTATACAGTATGACAGCCCTGCTGTCATTGCCCTTGTGTATTCTTGCTTTCTCACCATAATCCTCATTCCTTACTAGTATTTTGAAAATAATTGAAGTGCTCAGCCAAGCGGCTTGGAAGCAAGACAAAAGTTGAACATATTCATGCACTTGCATATGCACACACAAAAGTCCACACGACCGCAATGGCACACTGATTGTGTCGAGGCATTTTCCCACTTCTTACGGAAACTCTATCTATCTGTATAAGAAATGGACTAAAGGCCCTCTTCAGTGACATTATCACCCAACTCAACTCCCCAAAGCAGACATACTAAAAGATTTTTACCTAGAATCTCAAGATTATTCTGGTTTCTTTAGCCCACCAGGACAAGATCAGAAAGCCTCTCAAGAATACAGCCATACAAGGTAGTAAGAGGTTTGAATCAGTCTTGCAAGCAAAAAAAGATATGGTATCTCAATTGCCAAGCATTTTGTTATTTCATCAAATATTTACTCTGTAACAGGTTTTGTGCTGAGTGCTTTACCTTCCTTATTTCATTTAGCCATTTCTGGATAAGTAACATATGTACATAATACAGATGGAAAATTAGAAGTCAAAGGCACTAGCAAGTTGCAGCATGTACTTATGGTTCGTTTCCTATCCCTCTTCCTTCCTAACAGAGCACCAGTTTTTCTCAGGCATCTACACTGCCTCAAAATATTAAATGTGAACCTCAATCCAAGATCCCAGAGTAGATCATTTTGGTCCAGGTTAGTACTAGCAATCGTGTTCCCTGCCATGATTGGTTTGGAAATGCCAAACCAATGGTAAGCCCATTCTGGTCAATGAAAACTGAGAAGCTTGCTGTGGAGATGTTGGGAAAGGTTTCATCACTCCTTTATAAGAAATATAGAAACTAGTCACTCTTCTTTTTCTGGAGACTTTCAAACCTGGATGTGATACCTAGAACTGCTGCTGCAATCTTTCTACCAACCTAATATTAAGCAAACTGCCTGAGAAGGGGAAAAGAATACCAAAGAAATCACAGGGAGTTGGAACCAAAGATTTGTGTACAAGGTTTGCAGACTCTTGCCTCAGCATTTCTTGATGCATGAGAAAATAAATATTGTTACCCTTAAATCTAATCTCAGTTGAGTTTTCCATTAAGTGGGTTTTTATTAGCTGTTATTTAACAAAACAAATGGTAGATCTGGGATTTGAATACAGGTTTGTCTGCCTCCCACACTGAGGCCCTTAACCACAGCATAATTCCTGTGAGTGCTAAGTACTTCTACATGTCTGAAGCACAGACAAAGCATATCCTCACACTCCTCCCAACACACTCACATACACAGATCTTTGTCTAAGTCTGTGAAACACAGACCTTGACTTACTTACCCTGTTGAGAATTCATATTACAACTAATTGAGCACATCCATAAATTAGTCCATTTGGTGGAGACACAAATTGATCTAGTTCTGGATAAGCAAGCACTGTTCAAGGTTCAAGCCAGATCTCAGCTCTCTCAGTCCCTGGAAAGGCTGTTTCTTAGAGTCATCACCACCAATACCACCATCAAGGACTGAAATACAATGACAGTCTCAACTGGATTTACACTGTGAAATATATGTATTTTAAGAGATGTGTTTTAGCTTGTACCTGCTCTCATTGTTTGAATGACCTGATATTTTCTTCCTTTTCTCTCCATGCAGATGATCTGGAGTTTTTACTCAAATAAAACATTTCCTCCACTATGCTATGCCCAAATGTCAGATCTTAGAGCATCTGTCACTTGAAATAATGTCAAGAAAACTAATACAAAAAAAAAAAAAAATGTACAACTTTGTCATCAAAAGTCATCAACTTACCTCTGGACCAGCTTGAATCCACTGCTATTCAAAGAAGAAAAGGAAAATAAAATGATTTTACATAAGAATTCTACCAAACCTTTAAAGAGGAACTTGTACCTATATCACAAAACCTACTGCAAACTTGGAAAAGGAAGGAACCCTCCCTAACACATTTTATGAAGCATATATCATGCTGATATCAAAACCAAGAAAGGTCCTAACAAAAAAGGAAAACTACAGACCGATATCATTAATAAATATTGGCCCAAAAATATTCAATAAGATCCTAGCAAACAGAATGTAACTACACATTAAAAATATCATACATTATGGTCAGGTGGGCTTTTTCCCAGGTATGCAAGGTTGGTTCAACATATGTAAGTCCATAAATATAATTCAACACATGAGCAGAAGCAAAAACAAACATCGTATCATCCTCTCAATAGATGCAGAAAAAGCCATCAGAAAAAATTCAGCATCCTTTTCTGACAAGAACACTTAAGAAAATAGGTACAGATGGGACATTTCTTAAACTGATAGAGGCCATCTACAACAAACCCACAGCCAATATCATATTGAATGTAGTAAAATAGAAAGCATTTCTGCTTAGAACTAGACCCAGTGAGGATATACTTTATCACTATTCAACACAGTGCTGGAAGCCCTAGCCAATGTAATCAGGCAAGAGAAGGAGATCAAAGGTATTCAAATGGAGACAGAGGAGTTTAAACTCTTAGTCTTTGCAGACCACATTATCTTATACTTAGAAAACCCCAGGGACTCAACCACAAACCTCTTGGAAGTAATCAAGAAAAACCTCAGGATACAGAATCAATGTCTGCAAATCAGTAGCCTTCATATCTGCCAACAACAGTCAAGCTAAGAATCAAATCAAAGACACAACCTTTCACAGTAACTTCAAAGAAAATTAAATACCTAGGAATATACATAACCAAAGAGGTCAAGGACCTCTACAAAGAAAATTATGAATCCTAAGAAGAGAAATAGCAGAAGACATTAACAAATGGAAGAACATAGCATGCTCATGGCTGGGAAAAATCAACATTGTTAATTATACCCATACTACCCAAGCAATCTACAGACTCAATGCAATTCCCATCAAAACACCAACATCATATTTCAAAGAACTTTAAAAAATAGTACTTTGTTTCATATAGAACAAAACAAAACAAAACAAAACAAAAAAAAAAAAAAACCCTGAATGGTCAATGCAATTTTAAGAAATAAAAACAAATCTGGAGGCATCGTATTACCAGACTTCAGGTTATATTACAAGTCTACAGTGACCAAAACAACATGGTACTGCCACAAAAACAGAGATATAGATCTATGAAAAGAATAGAGAACCTAGAGATGAACCCAGCCATGCATCACCATTTGATCTTCGATAAACCGAACAAAAGCATACACTGTGGTAATGAGTGCTAGGAGAACTGGTTAGCCATCTGTGGGAGATTGAAACTAGACCCACACCTCTCACCACTTATAAAAATCAACTTTTACTGGATGAAAGATTTAAATTCAAGACAAAAAACAATACAAATTCTAGAAGAAAACGTGTGGGGAAAATTCTTGATGCTATCAGCCTGGGAAAAGAATTTCTGAGGTAGACCCCCTAGGCAATTGTAGCAACAGCACAAATAAATGAGACATGATCAAGCTGAAAAGATTCTGCACACCTAAGGGTACAATAACTAAAGCACACAGACAACATTCAGAATGGGAGAATGTTGCCTGCTAAGAATCTGACAGCTGATAATTAGAATCTGCAGAAAATTCAAAGTAATCAACATGAAAAAAGCAAACATTCCATTTATAAGTGAGTAAGAGACTTAAAGAGAAACTTCTCTGAAGAAGACATGAGAAAAAAGTGCTCATTCTCCCTCATCATCAGAGAAATGCAAATCAAAACTATCCTTACATATCACATAGTAAGAATAGCCCATATCACAAAGTCCCAAAGCTGTAGATGATGGCTGGTGTGGCTATGGCAAGAAGGGAACTAATACACTGCCGATGGGATTGCTAATTAATAGAGCCTCTATGGAGAGAAGTATGGAGAATCCTCAAAGAACCAAAAGTTGATATTCCATTGGATCCTGCAATCCTAATACTAGGTATACACTCAGAAGTAAAAAAAAAAAAAAATCATTTTACCATAAGGACATTAGCACCAGAATGTTTATTACAGCTCAACTCATAATCATCAAAACATTCAATCAACCCAAGTGCCCATCAACACACGAATGGATGAATAAACTGTGGTATATGTATACCAGGGAATACTATTCAGCCATAAAAAAAAAGATGGAGACTTTACATCTTTTGTATTTACCTGGACAGAGTTGAAGAATATTCTTCTTAGTAAAGTATCACAAGAATGGAAAAGCAAGTATCCGATGTACTCAATACAATATGAAACCAACAGATAAACAACTACATGCCCACATGAGAGAAAAGCACAATTATATTCACGTGGGGGGAGGAGGGAGGAGAGTAATAGAAAGAAGGTGGGGGATTGGTAAGCTCTCACCTAGGGTGCACAATGTAAGGGAAGACAGCACGCCCCCTGGCTGAAGGGCTCAACTACAATTTGAACTTTACCTTAGAAGTGCAAACAATGTGACCTAATTATTTGTACCCTCATATTAATCTGAAAATTTTTTAAAAGAAAAGGAAACTAACATTTCCCTTTATGCCAGGCTCTGTGCTAAACTTATTATGTTATCTCACATTATACTCTGAATACGAGTATAGGAATAGGTATAGGAATTGCTGTTTCCACAGTTGACAGATGAGCAAATGAAAGTAAAGTTAAGTAATTGCCTCTAGGCAATTCAGCTAGTAAATTATAGAGCCAGAATTATAAACCTTCTGCAAAGAAGGCCATCCACAGATACTCTGAACTATCCCAGCACACATCTCTAATTAAGTGAATATACTTATCAAGTCTCAGCTCCAGTCTTTGACGTTATTTTAGCTAAAGACAGTGTGTGTATCCTCCCTGCCAGACCTATTGCCCAGGGCATTGGTGAGAGGGAAGTGAAATAAGAAATTAGATATGACTATTGTAAAAGATTTAATAATAGTCATGACTGCAGAGAAAGAAGTAATCTGAGTCATTCTCTACCTTATAAGAAAGTGTGGGTCAGGAAATAGCTAAGGTTAAACTAAGTCTGGGGCTCATCGTAATTCAGCACCATGGGCAGCAAAAGAGGGGCCATAAAACTGAAATATGAGACAGACAAGAGATAAAAGGAGAAGAAAGAAAATGCTTAACTCCCAGGTTCCTCCAAAGGAATTTCAAACTGTCGAGGGTTTTATTCACCCTTTCATTCAGAGCTATTTATCTTTCTTATGCCATCTAAACTCCTTCCTTCGAAAAAGCCATTCTCCCTCATATCGGACATTGCAAATTACTTCCTCCAAGAGGCCCAAACTAGTTTGTTTAACTTCTACAGTGGATTTACTGGCATAGGTGTCAACCACTTCAAAGAAGTATTTTGAGGAGTATGAGGTAGGGTCTTAGTTTTCTTTCTGGTAGAGGTCAAACAACACCTAAGACCAGGAAGAGTGTGGCACCAGATTTTCATCTGCATTAAAGTTACGCGAGAAAAAAATTGTTTTCATTTTACTAATGCCATGGAGAGTATTCTAAACTTGCAAAGTGGAGACTCAAATAAAAAGCTAATTGTGACATTACAGTCTTCAGTAAACTTTAAGAACAGCCCTTGGTTGGTCATCAAGCCTGAAGAGAAAGCACTGGGGGAGGAGGGAGAAATAGTGTGATATAAAGGTATATTGTAAAGACAGGAAAGTGATAGGAGTTCCCAGGAATGTACATTGAAGACAAAGATGAAAATTTCTAGAATAGAATAATCTATCATACAAGTCACTAAGTGATTCAGAAATACATGCAGCCTATTGTTAAACCAAGTTTCACAACCAGAAGAATATATCCAGACCAGTTTTAAAGAGCTTCTCTAGGGTTCACATGCTAACAGATCTCCAATTCTATAACCAGACCCACTGTGTGACTTTCATTGGATCATCCTACCCAGTGTTCATAAAAAAACAAAAGTGAACTTTATTAGGGAAGCATGTAACGATGTTCACATTCCTAACAATTGTGAACAAACTTCAGAATCAAAGCTCCACATTTCCCCAAAATGGGCTGATACAATGTTTGGATTTTGGTAGGAAAAGAGAACTACTTTTCTATTCTTTTCCAAAGAAAAATTTTCTTCTTGCTGAGAAAGTTGTTCTCCTTTGGGTATTTTTCCTGACTATAATGGAAATCCATTAAACTCATTTTAAACGGGAGAGAGAATATGACATAATTTGTGTGTTTAAAAAATCCTTCTGACTCACTGTAAAAAAGCAGAATGGATTGTGGAAGGCAAAAGGAAAGATGTAAAATTTCAGTAATTACCAGATTACTGGTGGAACAGAAAAGAACACTTAAACCACTAAGAAAGAACAGAATTATCTACCTAAGCTATGAGATCGGCCAAACCAACCACCGTGATAATTATCCACAGGATGACAGATATGAGCTGACACACATCCTCACTTCCATGATTAAATTTCAAGCTTTTTGAGTGTTGCAAGAGGCTATATTCAACAGTTTGGACTAAAAGAGCAGCTTCCCATATTGGTAGACTAGCTGGTATTCCTGAAAGGGGTTCAAAAGTCAACAAAGTTTAGGCCGGTGAAGTGTCTCGTGCCTGTAATCCTGGCACTTTTGGGAGAGTGAGGCAGAAGGGTCACTTAAGTCCAGGAAAATAAGACCAGATTGACAATGTTGAGACCCACTCTCCAAAAAAAAGACAAAAATTAGCTTGGTGTTGTAATGCACACCTGCAGTCCCAGCTATTCTGGAGGCTAAGGCAGGAGGACCAGTAAGTCTAGGAGTTAGATGCCGCAGTGAGCTATGATGACAACACTGCATTCTATCCTGCAACAGACTGAGACCCTGTTTTAGAAAAAAAGAGGGGGGGGGCAACAAAGTTCACAAAATTTTAGGTTAAAGAAAGAAATAAACAATTTTTTGCTGAAGCACTTCTCAGAGACATTAAGCAGTTCATATACATTTTGGATTTCTGCGTAAGCAAAATTTCCCAAATAAATTTATCTGTTTGGAAGTTCTTTTAACACAAAGCAACTTTCCAGACTAACTTTCTGGGAAATGAGTTGTACATGATCCCAAGAAAATATGGTCATCCTGAAGCTTGCACTTAACTCTAGAGGTGTAATAAGCAGATAACAGCATAGATCTTAACTGACAAAAACAAGGAACCAGACAGGAGAGCTGAGTCCTTTAATACCTATAATTTCTGTGCCTGATGTTTGTTGATGTATCAAGTGGAAATAATATAATGTTTGAACCAAAGATGATTTAACTGATTTAAGACTCAGATACTGTGAAATTATCTGAGTTTACTAAAAGGTATGGGCGATGAGAGCCCTTAATTACAGACGAGGAATTGGGCTTCTCATTTGTAAAACTCACTAGAATGACGACCTCTTTGGGGAGAGACTGCTGCATACAAGTGTGAGCATTAGACAGAAGATATGATTTATCATAAGGTTAAATGCAGAATGAAAGTTATTCTTTTCTGGAAGATAACTTAGAAAAAAAAATCATCCCTTAAGGTCTCACTATTCTTTCTTAAAATTTTAAAAGTATAATACTTCTAAGTTGACATTATGAAGTTTTAAGTCCAGCGAACATGGTACCTTATGTGAGTCAACAAACTGGTGGCAATTTAGTGGTATTATTGGCAGAAAAGAGCAGGATATTCAGACAGTCATATTCAAATTTGCCTTTTTTAGGAAAAAAAGAAGCAAATAAACTAGCACAGATGTGTGCATACCACTTCTAAAAATATTTCTCTCTTGTATGTACCCACTATTAATACAAAAAGAGGAAATTAAAATGTTCCCTAAAAGCTAATTTGGAACAAGTCATCCAATAGATACAAATCTCTCACAAATCCAAAAGAAACATTAAATTGTTTTTCAACAATAATCCCCTCATGGAAGGGGATCAATTCTAACTTAGATTCTTTTTAATACCCCTCCTCTCTGCTACACTCAAATCACTCTAAAAGACATGGCAATTTTGCCACAATTTGCCAAAGAAGTTTTGAACACTTGAGCACTTTGTTTATAAAATGATACAGCAAGGCATCTAATAATTCAGACCTAGAATAAGCTTTGGGAACAGCCCATGATCTCATTTCTATTATGCCCAGGATGAAATGGTTGAGGGGCAGGAAATGAGACAATGGAGCCTCAGGTCTCTTCCCTTATGGACCTGGTGGTAGCAAAGACATACGGGTCTATTCACATTTTACTCTTCAAACATAATTAGTGACTGACATTAATTTCTTCCTCTGGGAAGGAAGCACTGTGTTTTACTTCTATTTTAAAAGTAGTTATGCCTCCCTTGAGATTAAGTCTTCTGTCTAGTCCAAAGGCAGCAAAAAGGCAGAGTTCTTTCTATAGCTGTACCCTCTAGCGCTTCTGGAAATCTGGATCTCCAGATGTGCAATTATAACCTACCCTTGGAGGCCCCTCTTACGTCCCAACACTTGGTTATTATATACTGTAATTGTTGGTTAGCACTTCACACAGGGCATGCACATAGTAAGTACTCAATATATATTTGCAGAATGAAGGGTAATACCAAAAATTGGAGTAGTTTTAACAAGAAGAAATATTTATTAATCAAGGCACTGTTCTAGACCTTAGAAAATAAAGCAGTAAGTAAAACCTAGTTCCTATCATGCTGCCATTTAAAAAAAAAAAAAAAAAGCCATTGAATCTGGCCTTGCTTTAGTTTTTGAAAAGTTGAGAGAAGTACACAGAAGCCACATTATTACAGAGCCCTTTTACAACCCTGGATATTTTTCCTGAGAATAAAGGAAGTCCATTAAACCATTTTAAGTGGAAGATAAAATATGATATAATTCATATTTTTTAAATGTTCCTCTGACTCATTGTAAAACAAAATGGATTGTGGAAGGCAAAAACCATAAGTGGACAATTGTAGTCATTGCTATATTTTTCCACAAAAGATGAGCTCAGAAAATTTTGTGACATAACTGACATGCTCTTAGTAAGTCCACTGGGTGATTTCATGGGCACCAAGATAATCCTCTTGCTTGGAAAACTATAATCTGTGGTGTCTATAATCATATTATGCAAAATATGGTGGTGCCTATAATCATATTATGCAAAAAGGCCTTTCATTCTGTAAGGCAAGAAAAAGTTTCAAATTCAAACAGTCCTGGGAGGGCTGCCTTGACAAAGAGGAAGGAAGAGACTTGAGGAAGTGGTAGTGCTCCCCAGATGGAAAAAAAAAAGATAACTAAACACACTTCTATTACTTCCCAGTCTTAAATAAGACCCACCCTAGTGCCTTTAACCATACTTATTTCTCAGCTTTAGAAGAGAATTGCACCAAGAGCAGTCTGGCCACCACAATCAAGCACCCTAACATACCAAAACCTTCATATCTTCAAAGCTTCAGATTGTTTTCTCCGATCCCATTTTAGTTTGCTTCCTTTTGTGAATTAAGACACTTTCACTGCTTCTGAAATTATATTGTTCCAAACACGATAAAACATGTTTCCACATGAAGGGAAAATTAACAGCCAACTTTCATGGAAGTTAACTTCCTATTTTTCCTTTGGTTTTTCAAAGTTTCTATTGCACTCATAAAAATAATGTAAAGAGCGCTCCAAAGGATAATTAAATAAATTACTTTAGTTTTTACCCAGTGACTATGTAGCCTCCAAAATAATTTCTCTTTAGTAGCTTGTGAATCACACTGGTTTATTCACCATGCATATGGAGTACTGCTGGTAGTCTGTCTTGCAAGTTTTTAAACTATAAAAACATTCTCTCAATATGGGATAATCTACTTGATATAGGCTCAATTAAACCTGGAATTTGTTTTAAATGAGCTAAAGGCACTTCAGGCAATTGATCATTTGATTCTGTTACTGTTATGTTCTGGGTAACAGAACCAGACTGCTCTAGTACCATGGACAGTACCAGGCTCTCACCTTTGGTTGTATAGTAAATATATCTGCACGTTTCCTAGGCTCCACAATTTCTAGCAATAAATGCAAAAATGCAATGCTAAGTGTAAGAATAAGAATGGTTTATGTGTGAATTGGTAGTAATCTGATATCTCTTTTCAAATAACAAATGCAACTTTTTCAGAAAACAGAGCAAAAGTTGAGTCAGACATATCGAAGCCCAACAGAAATAATTGTACTCTCTTGAAAAGATATTCAATAGAAGGGTCTTCACAGAAGCTGAGATTCTACTAAACTTCATTTCTTCATCTACTGTCGTACTATATTAAGTTTCCTGCATACTTCTTGGGATTTTAACTCATTTTGACAGATATTTATGAAGCAACTACTATGACTAATGGTAAAGGGCTTCTTTTAACTCAGGCAAATCAAATCAGAGTTTGAGATATTTTTATCTCATCATAAAATTGACTAGGTTCTAGGTCTTAAGGTCTTTGTTAAGCACTCTACAATAGTTCCTGGTTGTGATCATAAATCTTAGTTCAGATGATGTGAAAACTGCTCTTTAAAAAAAATGATAAGAAAACAACCTAAACATTTTTTTCTCAAAATGACCACCTGTGATATTAACTAGAATAAAGCAATATCAAAAGAAAATTATCTTAATATTCATTCATTGTAAAAGCAGAAACGAAATACAAGCCTGAAATCTCTTATCATAAATCCTTAAGGCCTCATATGTTTCAGAAATCATGAATATTGTTAGATTTTAGAAAGATATTAAATTATACATTATGTTTTACCTTTCAAAGAGTCTGAAACAGCACAAATAAACAAACAGTTACATTTATACACCAAAACCTACTACTATTGAGGGGGAGAAAAACTATAAATAGCTTCACATGATCAGGTAAAATTTTTCTGCCAAAAGAAATTAAAATCAGACAGTTCAGGCTTTGCCAGAAAGAGCATTTTAAGAAAGCAATTTTCACAACTTTTAGATTTCAAGACTGAATATGAGAGTGTGGGCCTAGATTTACTGAGCAGTAGGCATTACATGTACATTAAAATTTAATCTTTATAATAAACCTCTGAGGAACATTTCATTAGTTCCAATTTATAGATGAGAAAATGTGGGCTCAGAGAAATTAAATAACATGGCTAAGGTTATACATCAGTGTTGGGGGTAACCAAGAATCCAAGGAAATCTTTCTGCCTCTTCTACCTCTGTGCTTCCAACCATACCATGCCCCCTCCAAGGAGCCCGACTGTGAGGAGTAATTGGACAGTCATTACTTCTGTTTACAGTTCATTCAGACTTATAGATTAGAGAAAATGAATGCAGTATTATTCTTACAAGCCACAATCAAACTGTAATAGAAGATTTCTTAAATTTCACTAAAAATGTTTATGGCAAGGAACTTTATTCCACTTTACTCTACTTCAAGCATGAGAAATAGGCTCCAATCCCCCAACATCAAGTAATTTTGCTGCCTTCTCTAAAAATCAACTTTCCTTCTGATTTCAGTTTGTCATGAACATTATTATTCCACAGTCATCAATTGATGAAGATCACAAAACTCCACTCTCTGCAACTTACAGCAAATGAATTAGCAACATTTCCTGAAATATACCCAATTTTACTCCCCTCAAAAAACTTTTTAAACATAATGTTGGGCACTGAAATTTCTCCTACTGTTGTGATTGATGGAGGGTTTTAAAGAATCTGAGAAATGGAAACATCTCCAGTTATCAGCAAGTCTAACCCTTAATAGTATAAAGCAGCGGTTCTTAACCTGTGGGTCGCGACCCCTTTGGGGGTCGAACGACCCTTTCACAGAGGTCGCCTAAGACTATCCTGCATTTCAGATATTTACATTACAATTCATAACAGTAGCAAAATTACAGTTTTGAAGTAGCAACAAAAATAATTTTATGGTTGGGGGTCACCACAACACGAGGAACTGTATTAAAAGGTCACGGGATTAGGAAGGTTGAGAACCACTGGTATAAAGGTATAAGGCTCTGATTCATATTTTCTGTCACTTTATGCTGCATTTAATTATGACTAGAGAGAGAAAGAGAAGTAAACCAATATTTACCAAGGAAACTAAACATGATGATGTATTTATCCAGCATTGTTTTAAAGTGTACTTCTTAAAAAACAAACCCTATCAATAGGAATAGAATTTGGAAAACTATGAGTAAAAGGGGAGATGACTTAGAACATCCCCCAGCCAAACAATATACAATTTACCAATATGCATATATGACATCATCACCATCAAGCTAGACATGACTTTACAGATCACTAGACATTCTTTAAAGGAGTCAGTTTATCATATGTGGACATTAATTTCATTTGCAATCCTAGCTTTTTCACTTACATTTTTAATCAGAAGGATTAAATTGGCTATCCCCAAATTGGCTGTCTATTTGGCCAAGAGGAGTTTCATACCATTAACCTATGTTAAAGACAGATGGAACTGTACAAAACAAACAAGTGCCCTGAACTGAAATGTGCCAGTATGTTAAATAATAGTGAATTTGACCCTGTGGGTGAGTTAGCCAAAGGAGACCAACATAGGGAAATGGTTTCATACAAAATACATTCTGAGGAAGGCTGGGGTTGGACTCTGCCACCTATTAGATCAACATGACCCTTGGGCAACTTACTTATCTTTTGTGTCAAAAAGTTTTATATTGTATATGTATTACTTTCATGGTAAGAAAATAATTAAATTTGTTAACTGAAAAAGACTTCCTTTACCATCTAAAACTGAGTTATGCTTCATACACATGTATAGGGCATCCAGAGGTCAGGAAAAATGATCAAACCAATATACGGGAGAAAAGAGTGTTAGATAAAGCATGAGTTAGCACTGTCCCTTATAAATCTGTCATTATTGTGAATTTCCTCATATTTTCTTTTCGAAATATCTACCTCGCAGGATGCTAAGAAATTTGTATTTTTTTTTAAATCAAGCCTATGCCTGGTGCATAGTATATGTTCAAAAAATAATAGCTGTCACTTTTATTATGCATACAATGCCTCTAGGTCTTCTTTAACCCCTCAACCATGTAAGTTCACAAAGATTGCTAGGGGCAATATTTTCTTTTTTGCAATCTATGGGGTTTTTTCCTGAACACATTAAACTCCCAACTCTCTCCTCCTGTAGGGAGCACAGTCTGTTAACTTTGGATCCAACTGAATTGAAACAGACTGTATCCAGGTGATATCCAGGATGTCTACTCAGGAGGAACCCAGACACTGAGGAAAGCCCAATCTGGTGCTTGTGAACAACTTGGCAGCCTCAGTAGGAAGGGAAAAAACTTCAGACAAAAGGAGCACAGGACCCAGTGGAAGGGAAAAGCCACCCAAGGAATGGGAACCAGAATTAGATGATGATGATGATGATGATGATGATGATGATGATGATGATGATAGTAATGAGAAAACTGAATCACAGAGCAGTTAAAGGAATTGGTTAAGTTTATAAAGCAAATAAGTAAAATTTAAATTTGAACCTCAGTAATCTAACTCCCAAGTTTTTAACCCCAAAACAATGAAGCAAGCACAATACTTGGCTTATACAAAAGTGGAAGGGCAGCCTACTCCACTTCTGCAGGAGCAAGTCTAGCTGGTTCTGTCATAAATCTGCCCCATGTCTACCACGTGGAGCTCAACCTGTGTAGTCAACCACTATTTCTCGACTTGAAACCATGTTTTCTGATCCTGCTCAGAGTAACAACCCTGTTATGACGATTTAGGTGAAGTATCTTCTAGATGTAAGACGGCCTGCCAAGCCCCTCTTTATCACTATAATCCTAAGAATTGGTCAGACATTAAAAGTGGAATAAGAGATAAGCCAGACTTGATTTTACTTAGTGATAGTCACTCATTCTGAAAGGGCTTGGTGAACAATAACTTTGACTTGTTCTCAATATAAGAACAGCCCTCAACTTTGATGAAACAGAATTTGAGGAACAAAATTAGGTTTTTCTTAACTATGGGGACAAGAGATATATGTGTGCATGTAGCCAAATTTACAGAATCTGATGGATGTGTCTGCTTATACATGTAGAAAGATAGATGGAAAGATGTTTTGTTGGAGATAATGTCATTATCAGGGTCACTGCTACCCCAAGGTTTCCACAGGATACATTAGAAAAGAGGCCCTTTTCAGGTTTGTAGCTACACAGGAACACAGCTTGCTAAGCACAGGTTGTTACTGGGTAAATTAGAAAAGGACATCTCCTTCTCCAGAAGGCTGCAGCTCCTTGACAAGGTAAATGGCTTGCTTAATAAGCCACAGAGAAAAGTTTAGCTCCCACTTGCACCCTTAGTTAGGTACCCTTGTGTACGACACAGTCTGACCCTGGCTGAGACATCAGTTGTTTTGGAGATGAGAGGAAGAAAGAGTTATCCAAGCACATGGCATGGCACTCTAGAAAACCCGAGGTCATTTAGACCATGAGTGTTGCCAGACAGACTATGAGAGACAAAGCATTACACAGCACAAAGAAATTTTGCAGCCCTACACATCTCACCTTGGCATCAGAGACATCAATTACTTAGAGTAAATGAGGAAAGTACTTGAGATCCAAAAGTAAGAATATCACATCAAAAAACATGAGAAACCACTCCTTATTTCCTCTCACCTCCTCCACCAACCTAGGTAGACCTACTTAGCTGTCTGCCTAACATGTTTCATCAAGATTGGTTCTTGGTGACCTGGGATCATTATCAGAACTAAAGAGAACCAAATAAAGCCTAAATCTAACACAGATTCAAAGTCTTAAAGAAGCATTGATGATGGAAGCAAAGTTAATGATTTTGAAAAATGATTGTTAAAAAAAATTAATCTCTGTTGGTGCTCACTCTTTCACACATGTCTTTCTCTCTCTCCTGTCCCCTTGATTATGTTCAGATGTCTTCTGGCATCCTATCATGTGCTTGGGAGATTTTGACTTTTTACAACAGACCCAATCATTGGCTGACACCTGGAAGTTGGCAAAGCCTTCATCTTTGTAAGTCATCACTCAAAACCCTTTCCCTGCATCGGACTTCCATGCTGGCTGGGTTGGCAGCAACTTGCATGACGTGATATACAGGCACACAAACATTATCTCCCTGGTTGTCATCTGAAATGCCATTATTAACATTTTCTTTCGCTGAGTTGAACATTTCTTTCTCCCTAATACTCTAGCAATTAGGTACATTCTTCCCAGATATCTGCACAGCTCTCTGCTTTGCTTTCTTCTCATCTTTCCTCAAATATCAGTGACACCCTCTCTACTGCCACTATCCTGCTCCTTTCCTGCTTTATTATTTTCCATAGCACTTAACCACCCTCTGATACATATATCTTTTATTTTTTAATTTATCTATTTTCTAACTCCTTCACTGCCTTTCCAACTTGAATGTAAATTCATGAAGGCCGATATTTTTATATACAGTATTTTGTCCACACATGTAGTCTCAGAGCTAGACCAGTACCTAGGACACAATAAGTGCTCAATAAGTCTTTGTTAAACAAATGCATTAAAAGATTATTCAATGGATAAATGAATGAATGCTACAGTAGTCCTCCCCTTAGTGCTAGGGGATATGTTTCCAAACCCTCAGAAAATGCCCGAAGCCCCTAATAGTATCAAACCCTACATACGTTTTTCTTTTTCTATCTATATGTGCCTATGATAAAGTTTAATTTATAAAATTAGGCACAGTAAGAGATTAAGAATAATAAGAATAAAATAGAACAATTATAACAGTATGCCAGCATCACTACTCTTGCCCTTTGGGGTCATTATGAAGTCAAATAATGGTCACTTGAACACAAACACTGCATGTCAGCTGATCTGATAACCAAATACTTGGTGGCAGTTGATCTGTTAACCAAGCCAGCTTCTAGTTGACTAACAGCCAACATGGATACATCAGACAAAGGGATGATCTACATCCTGGGTGGAACAGAACAGGACCGTGTCAAATTTCATCACCCTATTCTGAACAGCACATAATTTAAAACTTATGAATTATTTATTCATGTAATTTTCCATTTAAGATCTTCACACCGTGGTTGATCATGGGTAACCAACACTTCAAAATAGCAAAATTTTTGGATAGAGAAGGATGACTATGTATTCAGTGTAGCACTTCACAATACCCATTAGAATTAAATTGTATCCCATCAAATGTGGATCACAATTTAATCCACTTCTTTTTTTTTTTCAGTTTTGGCCCGGGCTGGGCTTGAACCTGCCACCGCAGGTATATGGGGCCAGCGCCCTACCTTGAGCCACAGGCGCTCCCTATTTTCACGTTACTTCTTCCAGTGATATATGCATTCATCATTACATTTCCCCACTACTCCATCCACATTTACGTGTGTGATGTATGTCCCCTTGCTTATTTTACCTTGCCTTTTTATTTGCATTTATTGCAATTGCGTTTATTTCCTCTACTTTCCTGTGTCTTCCCTTTAGCTTCTCAAGCCAAAGCCCCATATCCAGGCCTAACATTCTAGAGGCTCCACAGGGAGCACAAGCCACAAGACCCGTAAATAAAAGAAGTCTGCCCAGAAGTCCATTGAGAAAGGGAGTCTCTTAGAAATAGAAAATCCTTTAATCTAAGACATTATTTTCAGCAAAGCTGTTTTGAAAACTGTTTCAAAACTGTTTTGAAATTGAGTCCAAGTTAATTTAATTGCACCAAGTATTTTGCATAGTTTCATGTAAATTAATATTATTTAGGTCAACTTTTAAGTTTTTTAATCATAATTAATACTTCCTCTTTATGTGTGTTTTTTAAAGCTTTCCATGTTATTTAATGTGATTTTATTATACCTTGAGGCCTTTAGTTACTAGAGTATTCCAGGCTCCCAAATGGGCCCTCTTCTCCTTTCTGTTTATAGTAGGGAGTGTCCCAGTGCTCTAGAAAGTATCTATGTAGTGAAAGTTTCCTAACATTTATATAGTCTTTTTCCGTACCCTGAGTGCCAGACTCATAGATGCACTGGCTCCCTGGGCATCTCCATTTGGAAATATATTACATAACTCAAACATAAAGGTACAAAATGGAACTCTTGATTTCTCCCCATAATTAAATAGTTAAGCAGATATGTTTTATACAACACTTCTCTAAACCTTTCATAAGCTAGAGCATGTTAATTTCCAAGACTTTCCCAGACTTGAAAAATGCTGTTCTGGAACACTCATGGGGAATACTGTTCAGGAACTAAATAGCTTCAAAGTAAAATTGTTTTTCCAACCAGAACCAAATTAATGAAGCTAAGTTCATTAATGTGGCCTGGTGTGAAGGCAGTCTAGAAGCATGAGCATGCAGAGGGAGGCGGGACTTGCTGAACAATGCTGGTAATCTAATGTACAGGAGCAGCTGTGATGTAACTGACTTCAACTTACAAAATTAATAAGAAGAAGACCTGCTAGGAAGCAGAAGGTGGAGAGTCTGACCTGATGCCTTCCTTGTGAAAATCACCAAGGACTTGCTTGACCTTCAGGACTCAATTCTGGGTCAAGAGAAAAGAGCTTGATAGTATCCCCACCATTCCACATCTGAAAGTTTTAAAAGACACTGATACTGGGCACCTTTCCCCTAGGCGTGTGCAATGTCTACCATTCCAATCCCTTGTGAGTTTTTAAAAGATGACTTCATAAAGATGGGGAGCTAAAGAGATCAATTCCCCTGCTTCTTCCAGGAAGAAGTAAGTACATCACTACAAAATGATGATGGCAGTGACTCAGCAGTCAAAGGCCATTATCATATTAAGAATCCTTTGTAAAAGGATTCTAGAAAAAGAACTGGCTGTGGGGTCAGGCTGACCTTGGTTTCCATTCTGGTTTAGCAACATAGTGATTCTGTGCTTTTCTAAGTTAATTAACTGCAGAGAGCCTTAGTTTCCACATATAAAACAAAGATCACCAAACCCACCTTGAAGGGTTATAGTGAGAATTATTTATTTATGTATTCATGTATTTAAAGTGCCTAGGCAGTGACTGTTTCATAGGAGACCCTTATTATTCAAAGATTAATTCTTAAGCCCCATAGTATAGTTTTAAAGCATTACCATTTTAATATTTACTACATTTTGGATCCTGCAGGAAGCTGCCTCCAAAAAGGAGACGAGAAAATTTATAATCTGAATAGATTAGAGTTTCATAAAGCACAATGAAGCATGCAAGGGGCTCTATCAAAAACCATAAATAAGCCACCATGCATGTATTATGCAGTCAACTCTCAATTATTCATGTAAGGAAGGAAAGCAGATGGGGATAGTCCAAAAGAGTAAGTAATCAAAAAAATCTCTTAGATTTGTCTTGACATTTGCATTGAACTCAGATGCATGTGATGTTCAGGTAAAGAGATTTTGAATGTATTTTTTCTTTATGAAATCCTGAATTAGAACCATAGGCTGGATATGGAGTTTTCCCACATATTCTCCCAAGCAGCTCCTCAAGATGGTGGATTGAGAAAAGGAAGTGAAATGCAAGTCATTACCCCCTCAAAGCTCCCTAATGGTAGAGATACTTCCAAACCTTGGATAAAATCTGCATTCACCCTAAGTACAAATAGAGTGAATATGAAAATACCAACAGAGCAAGTCATTAAGAATCATCGTAGGTCAATCAAAACATACAGAGAATAGAGATTTGGGTGTGCTGCTCTTTGGCAATAGTTCACAATATTAGTTTTAGGATAACAGAAACTCTAGCAGCAGAGACGATGTTAGTGCTACATAAGGACTAAAGAGAATGTCCATGGGAATATGGTCTCATAAAGTGCTTGTTCTGGACATTACATTGGTAACTGGAAACAAAGAAGACACTTCATTCAGTGCCATGGAGATTGCTAAAACCTGGACCTATATTTTAAAACTCCTAAAAATTGCAGCCTGTTTTTTTCCTCAGATCCACAGAGCCTAAGCACCTGTTGGCTTAAAAAGCTATCCCAAGTGATCATAAGTCTTCTTCAGGCAAAATAATTTAAGAATTAAAACATTAAAAACTCACATTTACAGACATCACCTAGGGAGTACTGTTTGAAAAATATAATAGTCTTAATCATTCTCCTCCTGATACCCACATCCCTTCAAATGTGATTTTGTAGATGCCCACAAAGAGGCAGAGTTTATTTCTTCATCCCCTCCGATCATAACTGGCTTGGGAGCTTGATTTGATCAACAGAATTTGACAGTAGGGACTGAGTGTGAATTTTGAGTCTAGGCCTTAAAAACCTTGCGACAAAAAGAAACAAACCAAAAAAAAAAAAAAAAAGCCTTGTGGCTTCTACATTCTCTCTGAATCTTGCCTACTGATCATGTGAACACATGTGAACAAGCCTGGGATAACCTACTATTGGGATATAGAGATAAGCTATCTCCCCTCAGGGCCATCCTAACTGCCTGGCAGTTGGTTGAAGATGAATGACTCCAATACAGACTAGAGGAGACAATTACCGTATATACTCGAGTATAAGCCGAGTTTTTCCAGCACAAAATTTGTGCCGAAAAACCCGAACTCGGCACAAATTTTGTGCCGAAAAGTCTCAGCTTATACTCGAGTATATACGGTATATGGACCCAGCCCAAATTTCCAACCAACAGAATTTTAAGGTAAATAAATAGCTGTTTTTTAAGCCACTATGGTTTGGGGGTAATTTGTTACACAGCAAAACCTAGCTATTACACCATCCCAAGAAGAGATATTTGAAAAATAAACTTCAAAATGCAACATGCATGATTCTAGGTCTGGCTAAATTTCTATAGTTTCCCTATATTTGCTAAATGGCTACAATAAAAAACTAGTGTGTTTTACTAAGAGATAAAGGCCAAATTATATAATCTTCAGCAAAGTGACTTCTCTCAGTTCAATAATGCTTCATAGACTTGTAGAACTTAACCAAAGACAAACTTGACTGAGGCTTCTAAGTCTCTCATAGAGCCTTATATTTTCATTTCTTAGATTTAATGGCAACAATTTATGGGAAATATCTGATGACCCAGATTGCCTTTAGGAATTGTTCTAAAAAGACATAACTGTTTTCATCTTTACTTCAATCTTCTTCTGTGGATCCTCCCAAGAGAAGCAAATTTAGTTTAATAGCAGTAGCACTTCACAAGGCCATTTGTTAAAACAATGTATTTGAATCGTTTAAGTTACAATTATAAAAGAACCATCATAAGCCTTTGCAACCTTTTACAAGCCACCCAGCACACAATTACAGCACAATGTCTCTGTTCCTTTAAAAAGTAACTTACTCTGGACCCACAGAGAATTCTAGGCATAAAGTTCATTAACAGGAATGTGGGCAAAAACTCGACCAGCCAACATCTGCAAAGTGGGCACCTGTTAGTAGGCTGGGAGGAACAGAGAAATTCCCTTTGGTTTAGAAGTCTCCTTTGGGGGTAAGGGGAGGGAAAAAGAATTTGGGGGGAAAGATTTGAATATAGCAAATACTCAAAAGGATCAGCTTGGAGATGACAAAGAGAATGCAGGAATATGTTGGATGAGGTACAATTTTCAGAACAAAAGTCAGTTCACACAGAAGCTCTGAGTTGTCCATTTCTCTTCTATAAGATTAACAAGAGGAGAGAGAAAAACTGCATCACTAAAGAAAGAGGTAACACTCACTCCTTTAGTCCTAAAAAATTAAAAGGACACCATCTCCCTTCCTCCTCCCCCATGATAATGTTTAGAGCGCTGCTCCCCTCCTGATCCTTACTCTTCAGTGGCAAGAGGCTGACAAAAGCTTCTACTTTCAAGAATATCTGCAACCTCCCAGCTTACTCTGTTTCTGGCTCTTTCAGGAAAGTGAGAGCTTACGGCTAATGGCTCTTGTACAAAAGCAGTTTGATGGAAAGGGGGAAACCAGGAGGCAGCTGTGTAGTCAATCTCAGGCTCTCTGAGGCACAAGGACAACAAGCATTTGACCTTTGGGTGTGTGGCAGCCTCACAGTTCATGTCTCATCTGAGCACCAGGCCTCACCTGCTCACTCAGCATTAACGTATCATAAGAGCTCTCTGCTCAGGCAGACGGAATAAAAATAGTCCTGACAGCATTCTCCGCTACCCTGTGCTCTGCTTTTGGTGTTTCTGATACTGTTCCCTCTCATGCTCAAGAGTTTAATCATGGGGGCCTGAAGGAAGAGATCGCCATTTTATGGAAACACACACACACATACAGGGATTCTGTGATCTGTTAGTTAGCTTAGATCTATGGTTAGATCCTAGGAAAAATGAGAACAAAAGATAAAGGGCAGTTTCCCAGAAAACAGCCATCTCCCATCTTCCCAGGATCCGCCTTGAGAGTGTCAGCATGGGGAGGCTCCATACTAACCCAACACAGCAGTGAGGAAATACATCGATCCATGTGTCCAGGGGTGGCAGGCCGAGAGTGCCATCAGCTCAAATGAAGAACCACTCATGTTACAAAGCATCATTATCTCTCTCCCAATTCAGAAATCATATCCTTCTCCACCCACAAGAGAGTTATAAGACTTTACCCAACTAGAGTCCTGGTTTCCTTCTGCTCATTACTTTCTGAAAATTTCTCCTATGAGACTTGAAAATACATAACTACAGAGCAGGCCTTCAAAACAGCCTACAAAATACTAATCTCACTTGCAAGTTTTTCTGAATCCAACATGAAAGACCTAAGGAACAGGTTTCCTTGGAGACACTCTCAGCAATGAAATGGAAGAAACTGCCTCAGCTCCCTTGATTCTAAAGCATGGCCACTGAACTCAAGTGCCTAGGTGTGGGGATGTGAAAATGTGTTTGAGATCAAATCCTGCCAGTATGATAGATCTTTTTTTAAAGTCCGTAGTTCTATGTCCTCTGGTTACTTGTCAAACTTTCCTAACTGTGATTTCACATTGCAAAAGTCAGCAGCAATTTGCTTAGATACTACTCCCTGTTTGTTCATACTGCTAGACTTCCCAGCTTCCCTGTCCCCAACCAATAGTTCCCATTATGCAGCGCTTACTATATACTTGATACAAAGGCTGTATGTATATATAGCATCTCATTTAATCCAAAAATCTGCATAACATACAGATTATCCACTTTTTGAAGACTATAAAAGAGCTCAGAGAGGATGAGTTGTTTGCCTAAGGCCATAAAAAATTACAGCGATCAGGACTCACAACTTTTGAAGAACTGGCTCCAAAGCCCATTTTCATAATGACTATGCTGTACTATCCTTTAAGGCTTACCTGATGATTGAATTTACCATATCCCAGATGTCTTCCTGAACCCACTGCCTGCCTCTATCTAGAGCAACTGGTGTTATCCCAGGCAATCAGGATAGAAGCATTTGCTAAAACATAAAGTTCCCATAAGCTGTTCTCACAGGAACAAAATTCAAATGTGTGCAGTCTTCCTAGTGTCCACTACTCTCCTGGGAGACCACTACCAATAGGTACTCCAACTGGACTCTGGATCATGCAGTGGTCACATGTGCCAGTCTGGAGTTAGTGACATCTGGATTAGAATAGCAGCCCTACCATTTTCTACTGATTTGGCTTTGGGGAGTTCCCTTTGCCTTCCTAATCTCAGTTTCCTCATATGTAAAAGAGGAAAAAACCCACTGTTCCACCTCCCATTGGATAGTTTGGACGGAAGGGTTGCAGATGAAGTGCTTAGTTGGCATATCACAGCACCTGACACTCTATAAAAGGCTCTATAGATGGAACTCTCCTAAGATGCTGGTAATGAGAGTGTGAGTCACTATTTTTTATCACAGACAAAATCAGATGTGCAGAGAAAACATGAGCTTGCAATACTGGATATTAAGGATTCTCATCTCAGGTGACCCCAACCCATTGGCAATTGGGGATTAGTGAAGTGTCAAACTCTTTGTTCCCTCTGCTCTCTCTCCTCTAATTTCTACAAGAAGAGCTTCTATTTACCTTGTTGTTGGGTAGGAATTATCTCCCTTCATCCTTACTTTGTGGACGTTGCTCTCTTCTCTCATATGACACAAACTCTCATGGCTTAGCCTAGAAGGCAGACAAGATATAGGAACAGAAATGGACTTACTGATAAAGCTATCAAGCTCAAAGCTCCTTAATTTAAGAAATTTTATGTTAAAAAAAAAAAAAGCAGTGATATCCACTTCATATTTGTCAGATTTAGCAAAATGATAAAGTCTGGGTAACACCAACAATATGGAGGATGCAAGGAAATGCAACTTCCTTTACACAGCTAAAAAAGGTACAAATTGGTTATAATTGCCCTGAAGAGCAATCTTCAACCATATGATTCCTTTTGTTAAAATAAATTGCATTGTGTATATTTAACGTACACAACATTACGTTATAGGACACACATCTATGGTAAATTGGTTACTACGGTGGAATAAATCAGCACATCCATCATCTTACACAGTTACCCAGTTTCTTCTCTGTGGCAAGAGCAGATATAATCTAGTCATTGAGCAAAAATCCTGATACAGTGCACTATTATCAAGCATAGTCCTCATACTGTATTAGATCTTTCAACTTGTTCACCCTACACCTTGCTATTTTGTATCCCTTGTCCTACATCTCCCCACATCCTACACCCAGCCCTGACCCTTGTTGCATTCTCTATCTTTATTTATCCTTTCTTCCCTACATTCCACATATAAGTGAGCTCATGCCATATTTTTCTTTCTATGTACACTGATTTCTGTGTAGGCTTATTTCGTTTAGCATAATGTCCTCTAGGTCCACCCATGTTACATCTATCTCCTTTTTTTTTTTTTTTTTTTTTGGCTGGGGCCAGGTTTGAACCCACCACCTCCAGTATGTAGGGCTGATACCCTACTCCTTGAGCCACAGGTGCCGCCCATTATCTCCTTTTTAATACTGAATAATATCCCATAATATTACTATTATAAAATGACAAAATGAGCATTATGTTATATTCCATATATAATATAAACATATATATATATGTTTTATACATATATATCAGTGTTTCTTTATCCATTTGAGTAGATATACACTATGTGATTCTTTTTTTTTATTATTAAATCATAGCTGTGTACATTAATGCGATCATGGGGCACCATACACTGGTTCTATAGATCGTTTGACACGTTTTCATCACACTGGTTAACATAGCCTTCCTGGCATTTTCTTAGTTATTATGTTAAGACACTTACATTCTACATTTACTAAGTTTCACATATACCCTTGTAAGATGTACTGCAGGTGTAATCCCACCAATCACCCTCCCTCCGCCCACCTCCCCCCTCCCTCCCCTCCCTTTCCCCCTTCCTCCTATTTCTTGGGTTATAACTGGGTTATAGCTTTCATGTGAAAGCCATAAATTAGTTTCATAGTAGGGCTGAGTACATTGGATACTTTTCTTCCATTCTTGAGATACTTTACTAAGAAGAGTATGTTCTAGCTCCATCCATGTAAACATGAAAGAGGTAAAGTCTCCATCTTTCTTTAAGGCTGCATAATATTCCATGGTGTACATATACCACAATTTATTAATC
>CAUYPK010097150.1:0-24738 GCA_963574355.1 Loris lydekkerianus | reverse complement strand
TGAGGGCGATAACTCTGTCTCTAAAAAAAAAAAAAAAAAAAGAAAGAAAGAAACAAAGAAACGGAAAAAAAAAAAAAAACAAAACAGGGTGGCCCCGGTGGCACAGTGAGTAGGGCCCCCGCCCCAAAAGCCAAGGGTGGTGGGTTAAAACCCACCCCCTTTGGATAATGGGGCGGGCGCCCTAATCACGTCGCAACGGGGGCACCCAGATTTTATTTTTTTTTTTTTCCGTTTCTTTGTTTCTTTCTTTCTTTTTTTTTTTTTTTTTAGAGACAGAGTTATCGCCCTCAGCAGAGTCCTGGGGCGTCACAGCTCACAGCAACCTCCAACTCCTGGATTTAAGCGATTCTCTTGCCTCAGCCTCCTAAGTAGCTGAGACTACAGGGGCCCACCATAGTTTTTGGTTGTAGTTGTCGTGGTTTGACAGGCCTGGGCTGAATTTAAACCCACCAGCTCTGGTGTATATGGCTGGCTCCCTAGTTTATTTTCTAACTCACTTTTCTTCTCTCTCTTTTGTGGGGATATTTGTTTTCAATTAGTATCTGCATTCCTTTGCTTTTTGGTGTTTTTGTGTTATGATATTGAGAAAATCCTTTTCTGTATAGTTAATTATTACACATTTTCAGAAAGAAAATCAGTTTGACTTTTTTTTCCTATAATTTTCTTCATTAAATTTTCACCCATGTTTATTGAGACTTCCCTTCCTAGATAAGGGAAAATTAATTTTGCTATGATAGTGTCTTAGTCTAGGCAACCATAGGAAAATACTGTAGTGTGGGTGGCTTAAATAACATTTTTTTTTTTTTTTTTTAAAGTTCTGGAGGGCAGAAGTTCAAGACCAGGGTATTAGCACAGTCAAGTTCCTAATGAGGGCTTGCAGATAACTGCCTTGTTCTTATTTCCCCACGTGGTGGAGAGAGAGAAATGTACGCTCAAGTGGCTCAACTCATAAATTCAGTTAAATCTTTCAAGAGGCTAGGGTTATGGTACCTCATTCTTGTAATTCTAAAGTTTTGGGAGGTTGAGGCAGGAGGATCACTTGAGGCCATGAGAGAGGATACCCTAGAAGGGTGAGGTCTAGAAGAACAGGTCTTCTCAAGGAGACCACAAGGATACACATGCAGGGTCCTCTCCATGGTGACTCAGGTCTTGAGAATTTGTAAACTTAGCTTCCTGAAACTTGGAAATTTCCAAGTTCTGTGAAATACTGTAGTTCTGTAGGGGCGGGAATAGCATCTCCCACTTGATTCAAACTGGCCAATGAGAAGGGTAACCTGTGGGGTGGAACTTTTTGACTGTCAATAAAAAGGGAAAGACCAAGGCAGTTGGGGAGTGCGGCCATTTGGAATTCTTTTATACCGTAAGCTCCTGGCTGGTGAATAAAGCCCTTCCTCTTATAAACATGGTGTTTGAGTGCTCTTTCTCTCCGTTGGGCCTTGTCTTCCTGCAACAGCCAGAAATTCAAGACCAACCTGGGCATTATAGGGAGACCTTATCTCTAGGGGGAAAAAAAAAATAGCTGGGTGTGGTAGTACCTTCCTATAGTCCCAGATACTTGGGAGGCTGAGGCAGGAGGATAGCTTGAAGCCAAGAGTTGAAGGCTGCAGTCTTGGCACTGCACTCCAGCTTGGGCTACAAAGTAAGAATAGTACAATATTAATTTCTAAGCAATTACTGTTTTTTCCCAAGCCCCCCCCCCCTTCTTTCTTAAGTTGGACAGAAGCACCCTTAATAGAATTACAATATTATCACAAAGCTTTTGTGTTACATGTAAATTTGTCATCACCCACTTCATGAGAATATATAGGCCAAATAGATACTCTGGAGTCTTGTCCAACATTTAATAGAGCTGTGTTAGTATCTGTTTGTACATTGTTAAGTAAGTGGCCATTAGCAGATTGGAATTAAAGCAAAATAAAAAAAAAATTTAAAGCTAGACTCAAAGAATAATCTGTCTTATTAAAAAGTAAATATGTATCAGAGAAATGCAAATCAGAACTACCCTGAGATACCATCTGACCCCAGTTTGAATAGCACACATCACAAAATCCCAAAGATACAGATGCTGCCATATATGTGGAGAGAGGGGAACACTTTTACACTGTTGTTGGGACTGCAAACTAATAATAGCCTGTTTGGAAAGAAGTATGGAGAATTCACAGAGAACTCAAAATAGACCTTTCATTTGATCCCATTACTAGCCATCTATTCAAAAGAAAAAAGAAATCATTTTATCATAAGGACATTTGCACTAGATTATTTATTACAGCTCAGTTTACAATCACCAAGATGTGGAAACAACCCAAGTACCTGTCAACCCATGAATGGATTAAGAAACTGTGGTGTATATATATACTGCAAAATACTATTCAGCCATAAAAAAAGATGGAGAGTGAAAGGTTATAGAGCCAAAGATGAAAGATTATTCCGGGGTGCAAGATGAAAGGAAAACAGAGGCCTGGTTTGTGCAATTAAAATGGCTTTATTCCACCTAGGTGCAGGTGGGGTGAGATTTCCAACCAGGGAGAAATCCACATGTGGGTAATGGTGAGTGGAGGTTTTAAAGGTCAGGAAGGTGGAAATCGGGACATTCCCTTTCCTGGGTTGGACATCTGTTGTAAGGGTGGGGATTGGCCCATTCATCTTTCCCAGGTGGGACATCCAGCGGGGGAGGCTAGGAGGTTGAGTATTTTAGGCAGGTCCACTCTATTTGGACCTATCAGAGAGACTTTACATCTTTTGTATGGACATGGATAGAGTTGAAACACATTATTCTTAGTAAAGTATCACAAGAATGGAAAAGCAAGTATCCAGTGTACTCAATACAGTTGGCAAACTAATACCTGCTTCCGTAGGAGAAAAACCTCAATTCAAGTTGGGTGGGGGAGGGAGAAGGGGAGGCAGGAGGGGATTGGCATGCTCCCACCTAGAGGGCATGATGTAAGGGGGTGTGGGACACAACTACAACTGGGGCCTTACCTAACAAATGCAAACATTATAACTTAATCCTTTTTCATATTAATCTGAAATTTAAAAGTTTTAAGAGTATGTGAAGAGATTTGGATCAAAATGAGGAAATCTCAAGTGTACTGGTAATTGCACTGACGGGGGTTTATTGTGCTTGAATATATATCCTGAAATGACACTTCTAAAATTACTAGCATATGAACGTTTTACTAGCATTTGCCTGGCTAAAACTGTTTGAGTAGTGTCTTTCTAAGTAGACAGGCTTTCAGGCTTCTTTCTTTCTTTCTTTCCTTTTTTTTTTTTTTTTTTTTTTTGTGACACTAAGGGCTCAAACAAACTCTTGGGCTCAAGTGATCTTCTTGTCTTCAGCCTCTCAAGTAGCTGGGAGTACGGGCACCTGTCACAACACCTGGCTAGGTTTTCTATTTTTAGTAGAGACAGGGTCTCACTTTACTCAGGCTGGTCTGGAACTCCTGAGCTCAGGTGATCTACCCCCGCCTTGGCCTCCCAGAGTCTAGTATTACAGATGTTAGCTACTGCACCCTGCCTTTTTTCAGTCTTCTTAATGCCTAAATTTCATAGAAGTGTATTTCTCAATGTGTTTTTACATCAGCTTCGTTGATGATAATCCACATACTATGCAGTCTATTTGAATTGTACAATGCAGTAGTTTTTAGTGTAGTCACAGTTGTGCAGCCACCTCTATAATCAGTTTAGAACATTTTCATTTTCAGAAGAGTCCTATACCAATTAGCAATCATTAACAATTATTCACCTCTCCACCCTAGCCTTAAGCAGCCACTAATCTATTTTTTTTCCCTATTGTTCTGATATATACACCAAGTGTTGAGAGAAGGGACTTACTGTATTGTATTGTATTTATTTGTAAATAAGCATGTAAATTGGTGATCAAGAGGCTATGTTTTAAGCAGGGCAGGGTGGCTCATGCCTAGAATCTTAGCACTTTGGGAGGCCTGGAGGCCAAAGCCCATCCCTGGAGCTGGAGAGACCAGCCTGAGCAAGATTGAGATCATCTCTACTAAAAAGAGAAAGGTTAGCTGGGCATTGTGGTTGGTGCTTGTAGTTGCAGTTGTTCTGGAGGCTGAGGCGAGAGGAGTTTGAGGTTGCTGTGAGGCTGATGCCAACACCATTCTAGCCTGGGCAACAGAATGAGACTGTAAAAAAAGAGGGGAGGCTATGTTTTAGCTGTTTTTTGTTTTGAAGAACGAGGAGGAAGGAAGAGGTAGGAAAATAAGTTTGATTTTAAACTCAGAGAAAAGGAGATTTAATCCTGGAATTTTGCCATTTGAAAGAGGGCCATTTTCTTTCTTTTTTTTAATGATTTATTTTTATTGTTAAATCATAGCTGTGTACATTAGTGCAATCAAGGGGTACAATGTGCTGGTTTCATATACAATCTGAATATTCTCATCAAACTGTTCAACATAGCCTTCATGGCATTTTCTTAGTTACTGTATGTAGGCATTTGTGTTCTGCATTTCGTAAGTTTTGCCTGTACCCATTCTAAGATGCACCATAGGTGTGGCCCCACCCATTATCCTCCCTTCACCCTGACTTCCCCCCCCTTCCCCTTCCTTGGCCCTTTCCCCATAGTCTTGTGTTATTGTTGGGTTATAGCCTTCATGTGAAAGCTATAATTTAGCTTCATAGTAGAGCTGAGTACTCATTTTCCTTTTTTTTTTTTTTTTTTTTAGACAGAGTTTGACTGTGTCCAGGCCCTTGGTAGAGTGCTGTGGCGTCACAGCTTACAGCAATCTCAAAGTCCTAGGCTTAAGCAGTTCACTTGCCTCAGCCTCCCAAGTAATTGGGACAACAGGCGCCCGCTGCAACACCCAGCTATTTTTTTGTTGTTATTTTCATTATTGTTTAGCAGACCTGGGCCAGGTTCAAATCCACCAGCCCTGGTGTATGTGGGTAGTGCCCTAACCACCATGCTTACAGGCATTGAGCCTTCTCTCTTTAGTTTTAAGAGCAATTTATTCCTGGCTTTAGCCTAAGAGCAAAAGCCATCACTACTAATTGTTCTGTTCAGTTATGATAATAAGTTTTACATAGTTCTAAGTTCTCAGTAAATGTTGGCAGTATTTATTATTATTAGAAACATACTATATGATCATCACTTTTTTTGTGACAACAGTGATTAAAAAATAAGTCATTTTTTTTTAGTTGGAAGGTATGATTTATCTCTTGGTTTTTGGTTTGGGGATTTTTGCTCAAGAACTTTTTGTTCATCCTAAATTTTTTTAACTATTTGACAGTGTTTTTGTTTATATTGTATGTTTGCATAATTTAGGTTGAAAATTTCTTGGGGAGTAGGGCGTGATAGCCAAAAAGTATGTATGATAGAAGACTGATAATAATGTGTCTTTTCTCTTTTCCTTTTTTTTTTTTTTTTTCCCAGTTTGAACAGAAAAGTGGTGCAGTTTTTGAGGAAACTGT
Organism: Loris lydekkerianus; assembly: GCA_963574355.1. Classification (NCBI taxonomy): domain Eukaryota; kingdom Metazoa; phylum Chordata; class Mammalia; order Primates; family Lorisidae; genus Loris; species Loris lydekkerianus. Next base: position 19,311 of record CAUYPK010097150.1, on the reverse strand, counting down.
AGAGAACTGTAAGTACCATTTGAGAAAAAAATGTCATTAGATAGGTAATAAATGTAAGTCTAGCTATATAGCATTTAACTATTACAGTATGAAGACTGATTTTTGTGAGTCTAATCTGATTTTTGTTTGCATCTCCTCACATCCTGTTAGTACTTTGTAGCATTATAAGAGGCTTAGTCTGAATTATAAGAGGCTTAGTCTTTATTTTTCAGTAAACATTTTATTCTCAGTTATTAGTATATAGAATATATATATATAGTATATATTCTCAGTTATTGAAATATAGCCACACTATGTGAGGATGAGTCATATGGAAGATTGCACTTAATTGATCGCTTTTAAAGTTTTTTACTTTGTTTAAGGTATCTTAATTTTCATTTTAGATTCTGTTACCAGATTTTTAAAATAAATTTTGCTTTTTTATGATTATAAAAGTAATACATTCAATTTTACAATACAGAAATGAGAAAAGTATAAAGCCTTTGTTATGACTATTCTTCAAAGATAACCAATTTTAAAAGTTTAACATATATCTTTCCAGACTTTTTTCTCTGAGTGTATATGTATACATGGTATATGGGAATTAATTTATGTGTATAGGAATCATATAAATGCTGTTCTTTTTTCATTCAACTGCATGGACCCCTTTCTATGTCAGTGAATATTGACCTATTGCATATTTTTTGATGGTTACTTATTTTATTGTGTGACTATATATTTAGTCCTCACTGAATGTTGTTAAGTTCTTGGAAACTGTGACTTTAACTGAAATGATGTATAATAAAACCAATTTTACCATAAGTTAATTGGATAAACAAAAGTTAAGTTCCTATAGCATATTTCTACTCACAAAAACATAACCAAACTTCTCAATAAAGATCCAAAACACTTTTTTTCCTTTTCTTTCCTGTTTTTTATTTCATTTTTAAGAAGCATAGTTTCTCTTTGTTACCAGGCTGCTGGAGTGCAGTGGCTCGATCATAACTCATTATAGCCTTGGACTCTTGGGCTTAAGCAAGTTCTTCCTACTTCAGCCTTCTGAGTAGCTGGGCCTACAGGCTGTGCCACTACACTTTGCTAATTTTTCTTTCTTTCTTTATTTCTTTCTCTCTTTTTAAGAAATGGGGTCTTGCAATGTTGCCCAGGCTGGTTTCTCTCCTGGCCTCAAGCCGTCCTCCTACTCAGCCTCCTGAGATGCTGAGATTACCAACATGAGCTATTGTGCCTAGTTCCCAATACATTTTCTAATATTAAACATTGAAAGAAATGTGAGCTATATACACATTTAAGAAACATATAAAACCATTATTTACTAATTTTTGATGAATGATGATGATTGTTGTGGCATTTGGTTAATTAAGGAATAAATGTTTACAAAGCAAAAATTACAAGGAACACCTCCTACCACTGCAACTATATTTTAAAAACAAACAATAGGAAAAGTCTAACTAAAAGTAGACCTATCATTTGATCCAGCAGTTCTACCACGAGGTATTTATCCAAAGGAGAAAAGGACATTTTAACATAAAGGCAGTTACACTCAAATGTTTATAGCAGCACAGCCCATCAGTACATGAGTGGATTAATAAAATATGGTATGTATATGCCATATAGCGGTGGTTCTCAATCTTCCTAATGCCACAACCCTTTAATACAGTTCCTGTGGGTCACGACCCACAGGTTGAGAACAGCTTCCATAGAGTATTACTCATCCATAAAAAAGAATGGTGGTACAGTATCTTTTCTAACAACCTGGATGGAACTAGAGACCATTCTAAAGAATTGAAAAACAAACACCACATGTAGTCAATACTAAATTTTGGAACTAGTCAATCAATACTTCCATGTACATATGGAAGTAAAACTAAATGGGGATCAAGTAGGTGGGAGGGGGAAGGGTTAATTCACACCTAACTTGTACAATGCACATATTCTGGGTGATGGGCACACTTACAACTTTGACTTAAAATGTATAAAATCAAATTGTGTAACTAAAACATGTGTACCCCAGTAATATTCTGAAATTTAAAATCAACAACAATTAAAAACATGGTGGACTCACTGAGTACATTTATTGTACATATGTATGATTATCCTATACTTTATAAATTTTTATTTTACAATAATTTTTATTTACTTAGCCAATTATCTTACAACTCACTTATTCTAGTTCAGGATCATAGGTGGCTGGAGTCTGTCTCTGCAGTAGAGGGCAGAAGACAAGAACCAGCCCTGTATAGGATGCCATTCCATCGCAGGGCACACTCACACACACCCCCACACTCACTCATTCTGGGATAATTTAGGCATGTCATTTAACCTGATATGCACATCGTTGGGATGTGGGAAGAAACTGGAGTACCTGAGAAAAACACACGCAGACGTGAGAACATGCAAACTTCTCATGCAGTGGCCCCAGTTGAGAATGGATCCCCTCAATGTTACAACAAAATAATGTTCAGTGAAATGACATTAAGCACCTTCTGTACTATAATTTAACTGGCTTCCTTTTTTATACATGTATAAGTTATTATTATTACTATTATTATTTTGAGACAGAGTCTTGCTCTGTCACTCACGCTAGATTGCCACGGCCTCAGCCTAGCTCACAGCAACCTCAAACTCCTTGGCTCAAGCAATTCTCTTGCCTCAGCCTTCCAGGTAGCTGGGACTACAGGTATACACTACCATGCCTTGCTAATTTTTTTCTAATTTTTAGTAGAGACGGGGGTCTTGCTTTGCTCAGGTTGATCTCAAATGTCTGACCTCAAGCGATCTTGCTGCCTCAGCCTCCCAGAGTGCTAGGATTACAGGGGTGAGCTACAGCACCCTGCTGTGAAAATCATCCTTAGCTTATGGACATTGTAGAAACTGTAGTTGCTCTTGGATTGGCATGTAGACATAATTTACTCTCCCTTGATGAAAGGTATAAATGAGGAGATGATTGTTCAGGCCTAGGATGTGTACATTCTTAACTTTCATAGAAATGCAAAACTTAATTTCCTTAGTGCAGTTGACACTTGAACAACATAGGCTTGAACTGTACAGGTCTACTTATATGTGGATTTCCAATTTTTTTTTTAGTAAATTCACTAAGCCCTCTGCATCAGGTTCTTTATTTGCAGTCAAATATGGAGAGAAAATACAGTGTTCTGGGTTTGGAAAATTACACATACAGAAAGTTGAGTTTTCATATTTGTGTTTCTGGGCCAACTAGGGGACTTGACTTTCATGTGTATTAGTTATTTTTTATTTTTCTTTTGTGAGATGGCTGTTTATTTACATCTGTTGCCCACTTGCTAATGGGTTGTTGGTCTTTTCCTTATTGAGTTGTAGGAGTTCTCTAATTGCTATAAACAAAAATTAACCAGTTATAGATGGTACAGTTATCTTGTCCTAGTTTATGTCTTCTCTTTGTCCTTATAAAATCTTTGCATGCGTGAAAGTTAATTGACTTTAATGTAATGAATAATAATAAAAATAGCAAATTTCTCCTTTACTGTTCTCTTTTCATTTTATTTAGGAAATCTTTGCTAGACTGAGGTCAGAAAGACAACTATAGTTGATTCTCTGTATCCATGGATTCCATACCTGCATATTCAACCACTTGCAGATTTAAAATATTTAGGGAATTACCTGGATGTTGTGGAGGGCTCCTGTAGTCCCACCTAGTTGGAAGGCTGAGGTAGGAGGATTGCTTGAGCACAGGAGTTTGAGGTTGCTATGAGCTAGGCTGAGGCCAAGGCCCTACAGCCTGGGGCAACAGAGTAAGACTCTGTCTCCAAAAAAAAAAAAAATATTGGGAGAAAATAATGGATGGTTGTGGTTCTTTGGAACTAGCACAGAATTTTTTTTCTTGTCATTATTCCCTAAACAATAAAATATGACAATTTCTCTGAAGGGGAAAGAAAGTATATGGAAGGATGTGCACGGGTTATATGGACTTTGCCATTTTACATAAGAGACTTGAATATCTGTGGATGTTGATCTCTTTGGGGAATCCTGGAATCAGTGCCCCCAGATATAGAGGACAGCAGTATATTGTTTCCTAAAATGTTTATTGGCTCTGTTTTTTGCATGTAGCACTTGAATTAGTCTAGACTAATTTTTTATATGGTATAATGTAGGGAACTAGTTTTATTTCTTATAATAAGCCCAACAAACTGTCTCATCATCATTTATGAAACTACTATTTCCCTTACCCAGTATTCTGCAAAGCCACTCTATAATGTATGTCTGTGGGCAATATATGTCTGTGGGCTTTTTCTCACATTCTCAGTTAATTTTTCTTTCTTTCTTTTCTTTTTTTTTTTTGTTTTTTTGAGACAAAGTTTCACTTTGTTGCCCTCGGTAGAGTCCTGTGGCATCACAGCTCACAGCAACCTCCAGCTCTTAGGCTTAGGCGATTCTCTTGCCTTAGTCTCCCAAGTAGCAGGGACTATAGGCACCTGCTACAATGCCCAGCTATTTTTTTGTTGCAGTTTGGCTGGGGCTGGGTTTGAACCTGCCACCTTCATATGGGGCCAGTGTCCTACTCACTGAGCCACAGGCGCCGCCCTCAGTTAATTTTTCAATTGGACTTTTTGTTTATTCCTGTGCCAGTATCATGTTTTTATTAAATTAATTTAGCTATTTTAATAAGTGTTAATAATCTGATGGGACACATCCCTGAAAGTTGTTCTTCGGGGATGTTTTGCTTGTTTTTGCCGCTGTTTATGTTAGAAATATCTAGCCAAGTTCTTAAAGTTTGATGGGAATTTTATTGGAATTCTCTTGAGTGTGTAGAACAAATGGGAGAGAAGAGGCATGTTTATGATACCAAGTATGTGACTTGGTATGTCTTTCCATTATTTAAATCTTTGCTTTTCAATAAATTTTGTTTTTGGAGACAGAGTCTTTCTGTGTCGCTCTCGGTAGAGTACCCAGTAATCTACAAAGCCACTCTATAATATACCGTATATACTTGAGTATATATGGTATGTCCGTGGGCAATATATGTCTATGGGCTTTTTCTCACATTCTCAGTTAATTTTTCTTTCTTTCTTTTCTTTTCTTTCTTTTTTTTTTTGAGACAAAGTTTCACTTTGTTGCCCTCGGTAGAGTCCTGTGGCATCACAGCTCACAGCAACCTCAAACTCTTAGACTCAAGCAATTGTCTTGCCTCAGCCTCCCAAGTAGCTGGGACTATAGGTGTCTGCCACAGTGCCCGGCTAGTTTTTTGTTGTAGTTGTTGTTCGAACCCAGGCTGGGTTCAAACCACCAGCTCTGGTGTATGTGCCCCATGCCCTAACCACTGAGCTACAGGCACCGCCTGATTTTTTTTTTTTTTTTTTTTTTGAGACAGAGTTTCACTTTGTCACTCTCAGTAGAGTGCTATGGCATCATAGTTCATAGCAACCTCAATCTCTTGGGTTTAAGTGATTCTCTTGCCTTAGCCTCCTAAGTAGCTGGAACTGCAGATACCTGCCACAATGCCTGGCTTTTTTTTTTTTTTATGTAGAGACAGAGTCTTACTTTACTGCCCTTGGTAGAGTGCTGTGGCATTACAGCTCACAGCAACCTCCAGCTCCTGGGCTTAAGCATTCTCTTGCCTCAGCTTCCTGAGTAGCTGGGACTACAGGTGCCTGCCACAATGCCTGGGTATTTTTTTTGTTGCTGTTTGGCCTGGGCTGTGTTTGAACCTGCCACCCTTAGTATATGGTGCTGACAGCCTACCCACTGAGCCCAATGCCTGGCTATTTTTAAGAGACAGGGTCTTGCTCTAGCTCAGGCTGGTCTCAAACTGGTGAGCTCAGGCAATCTACCTGCCTTGGCCTCCCAGAGTGCTAGGATTACAGGTGTGAGTTACTGCACCCGGCCTTCATCTAAAAGAATTTTGTTCCTTTTTCTTGTGATGGTTCATATAGTTTTACTTATTTATTTGAGACAGAGTCTCATTCTGTTGTCCAGGCTAGAATGCTGTGGCATCAGAGCAATCGCAGTCTCCTGTGTTCAAGTGATCCTCCTTCTCCAGCCTCCCAATTAGCTGGGACTACAGGTGCCCACTAAAATACTCACCTAATTTTCATATTTGTGGTAGAGATAAGGGTTTCCGTCTTGCTCAGGCTGGTCTCCAACTCCTGAGTTCAAGCTATCTTCCTGCCTTGGCCTTTCGGAGTGCTAGGATTATACGCATGAGCCACTGCCCCTGGCCTAATTTTAATTTTTTTTTTTTTTGCCAAAATTTGTAGGGCTTTGTTAAATATTAATCAAGGTAGTAGTCACCTTTTTGGGTAATTCTTGATTTCAAGGTAGTTCTCATATTTTTATCAGTTGGGGCTAATTGTAGTTGGTTTTAAATATGCTTAGGATTTATTACATTCAAAAAAAAATATATATATATATATAAATAAATAAATAGAGAGAGAGAGAGAGAGAGAGAGAGACTCTCTCATTATGTCGCCCTTGGTAGAGTACTGTATTGTCACAGCTTACAGCAACCTCAAACTCCTGGCTCAAGCAATTCTCTTGCCTCAGCTTCCCAAGTGGCTGGGACTACAGGCCCCCGCCACAGTACCTGGCTATTTTTTTGTTGTTGTTGCAGTTGTCATTGTTGTTAGCCATGGGCTAGGTTTGAAACCGCCAACGTGGGTGGATGTGGCCGGCACTGTAACCACTATGCTACAGGCACAAGCCAAAAAATATATTTTTTTGTTCTACATTGAGTATTACTAAAGAATATTAGTACTTACATGTTGCTGGATTCAATTTACTATTGTTTTCTTAAGGATTTTTCAGACAATGTTTATGTAAAATTGGGTTTAACTCCTTATTTTATTTTTTTTTCTTTGAGACAAAAGTCTCTCTTGCCCCAGGTTAGAGTGCCTTGGTGTCATAGCTCACCTTAACTTCAAACTCCTGGGCCTTAGCCTCTTGCCTCAGCCTTTGGGTAGCTGGGACTACAGGCACCTACCACAATGCCCAGCTAAGTTTTAGTAGAGATGGGGTCTCGCTCTTGCTCAGACTCCTGAGCTCAGGCTATCTACCAGCCTAGACTTTCCAGAGTGCTGGAATTACAGGCGTGAGCCACAGTGCCCAGCCTTTGGTTTAGCTCCATTTGAAGTTTTTTATAGAATTCAGCTGTGAAACTATCTGGGCCTGGAAATTTTGGGTTTGTTGCCTTTAAATTATGAATTTATTAGATAGCTTTAATAGATGTTTTTTCACATTTCGTGTTTTATCTTGTGTCTGTTTGTTAAGTTGTATTTTCCAAAGTATTTGTCCATTAATTTAAGTGGTCCCTGTCCTTTGAATTGCAGCTATTTTAGTTGGGGATGCATAGTGGTATCTCTCAGTTTTAATTGACATTTCCCAGTTAACTAGTGATGTTGAACATAGTGCTGTGTAGGGTATGTTAAGATCTTTCTCCAGTTTTTAATTTGGTTGTCTTTTATTAAGCTGTAAGGATTCTTGTTTGGATACAAGTCTATTCATATTGATCAACAGGTAGAATTAGGTAGGAATATCTCTCTGCATATCCATCCATTGATTTATGCATTCATTCATCCATTCATTTTTGTAGGGTATTGTTTGAAAAACACAATTTTTTAATATCGATGAAGCCCCATTTTATTACTGTATTTTCATGGTTTGTGCCCTTTGTGTTCTAAGAAAGCTGTTATAAGATCATGAAGATTTTTACTTGCTTTATTCCTAGAAACCTTCCGGTTTAGGCTTATCTTTTATGTTCAGATTGGTGATTGATTTCAAGTTAGTTTTTGATTATAGTGTAATACAAGAGTCAAAGTAATTATTTTGTATATGGATATCCAGTTTAATTGGTAACATTTATTGAAAAGACTGCTCTTTTTTAAAATTTGAGATTAATATGAGGTTATGAACTATTAGGGTACAATGTTAGTGTTGTTAGGTAAGATCCCTGTTGTAGTAGTGTCCCATACCCAAGAGGTGTGCCATGTACCCTCACATTGTGCCCATTAGGTAGAAGCACACTCAATCCCCTTCCTCCTCCCTTCTTCTCCCAAGATTATTCTTTTTGACTGATTTATCTTGGCAATTTTGTTGGCGATCAGATGACCTGTATGTTTGAGTCTATTTCTGAACTTTTTCTGCTCCATGGACCGATCTTTAGGCCAAACCCATACTGTCTTGGTTAATTTAGCTTTATATTAAATCAAATGTCCTAAGTCATTGTTTTTCAAAGTTATTTTGCTATCCTAGGTCGTTTACATTTCCATATAAATTTTAGAAGCAGCTTGTCAATTTCTATAAAATGATTTTCTTAGGTGTTTATTGGGATTGTATTGAGTCTGTAGATCAGAAAAATTGGGAAAAATTGACACTTGTATAATAATAAATCTTCAGTATATGAGCATGATAAGTCATCAGTTTATTTAGGTCTTCTGTTTTTTTCTTAACAATGTTTTATTGTTTTCAAAGTATAGATATTGTTATCCTTAGGTACTTTCAAATTGTTTAAGTAATTGTAAATGACATTTAAAAATTATTTTGTGGAGTTATGATTTATAGATAATTAAAATTATATTTTCAAATCATTTTAGCTGCAACTTTTCATTTTGAAATAATTTCAGAATTAAAAACTTAGTATAAATCATCCAACTCTGTTCTTCTTAAAATTGTTTTGGCTATTCAGGTCCTTGGCATGTATATATACATTTTAGAGTCAATGTGTATATTGCTACAAATAAGTCACAATGATATTGGGATTACATTAAATCTGTAGATTTGTTTGAGGAACATTAGCACCTTGAGTATATAGTCTTTCTATTCATAAACATGTATGTTTCTCAATTTATTTAGGTTTTCTTTAAATGTCTAATATTTTTAATTTCAGAGGGTATAATCTCACATATATTTTGCTAGATTTAGTATTCATATATGTGTATATCTATATCTGTATGTAGTCTTTTATTTAAGTCTTTTATTGTCTGAATCTCCTTTTGATTACATTGAGGAATAATTTCTCCCTGTAAAGATAGTGAATTAGTTATTTTCCAACTCAGTGAATAATAATCCATTCTTTCTTTACTGATTTGAAATGCGGTATTTCTATGTTTATTTTATTATAAAGGATTTAAAAAACCTTCAATTTCCACTTGATTTTTTTACCAGTATAAAATACAATTTATTTTTGTATGTTCACTTTATATCCTACAACCTTCCTAAGCTAATTTCTTAGTTCTGGTAACGTTTTATTGCGTCCTTAACCTTAAAATCGTCTGCAAAGATAATCACATCTGTGAATAAACACAGTCTTATGTATTTTTTTTTCCAAATTCTACATTTCATTTCTTTTCTTGTTACACTGGCTAGGATCTTTAGTACAATATTAAACGGAAGTGATGAGAGCAAACATTCTTACTTTTTTTTTTGTTTACATTTTAGGGGAAAGTATTCAGTTTTAAATTATTTTTTTTTTATTGTTTCAGGTTCATTGAAGGTACAAAGAATTAGGTTACACTGTTTTGTATTAGTTAGGTAAAGTCCCTATTATAGTTAATGTCCCGCCCCCAAGAGATGTGCCATATATTTTCACCCTGTTCCCCCCCCCCCCCCCGCCCTTCCCGTTCCCCTGTTCCCCTGTTCCCCTGTTCCCCAGTCTTAAATTATTAAGTTTGCTATTAGAAGGAGTTTATTTTGTAGATATCTTCTCTCAGGTTGAGGACCTTCTGTTTCTTTTTAGTTTGCTGAAAGATATTTTCATGAGTAATACTAAATTTTTTCAATTGCTTTTTTTCTGCCTGGTGAGATGACCAGGTTATTATTTTTTTTAAGGTAATTGATTTTTGACTATTAAACCCACTTTGCATTTATGGAACAAATCGTACTTTGTGGTGATTATTATTATTTTAAAATTCAGTTGGCTAATATTTTAATATTTATGTATTTTTAAGCATCTGTGTTCAAGAAGGATATTGATATGTATTTTTCTTTTTTGAGACAGAGTCTTACTTTGTCGCCCTTGATAGAGTGCTGTGACATTACAGCTCATGGCAACCTCAAAGTTTTGGGCTTGAGCAATTCTCTTGCCTCAGCCTCCCAAGTAGCTGGGATTACAGGCTCCTGCTGCAATGTCTGGCTATTTTTTTTTGGAAATGAGGTCTTGCTCTGGCTCAGACTAGTCTCAAACTCATGAGCTCGGGCAATCCACCTGCCTTGGACTCCCAGAGTGCTAGGATTACAGGTGTGAGCCACCATGCCTGGATAATTTGTGTTTTTCATGTAATGTCTTTTCCTGTTCCCTCCCCGCACCCCCAGGGCAATACTGGCCTTGCAAAATTAGTTAGGAAGTATTCCTTCCTCATATTTGCCAAAAAAGTTTATATAAGATCAATAATACTTCTTTTAAGTGTCTTTTTTTTTTTTTTTTCTTAAAGTGTCTTAATTTATTTAATTCACTAGTAAATACCTCTAGGCCTGCAGTTATTCATATTTTCTATTTTTTCAGCATCCGTTTTGGTAATTTTCACCTTTCTGAGTTATTTCTCTTTTCATCATCGTCCCATGATATTGGAACTTCCCATGATGTTGGAAATGTTCTGTATGTATACCGTTAAAATACAGTAGCCACTGGCACCTTTGACTATTGAGTACCTGAAATGTGATGAGTGTAGAACTGAAGTTTTAATTTAATTTATTGTTTCTCAGCCTATTGGCTGAGAGCAAGTTTAATTTAAGTAGATTCAAATTTAAATAGTCACAGGTGGCCACTATATTGTACACTGCAAATCTAAATTTTTATTTATTTTTGTAAAGTTGTTGATTTCTCTTATATATTGCCATAAAGTTGTTAATATTTTAAACTTTATTGCTATTAAGTTATTTATAATGTTTTTATTTTTAATAAAATCTATAGTGCTATCCCTTCATTCCTGTTAGATAGTGTTGGTAATTTGGGTCCTTCCTTTCTCTCTTGCTCTTTTATTCTCTCTCCTGTTAAGTAAACATCTATTCTAAAACATTTCATTATAGTAAAATATATATAATATGTAATTTACCATCTTGATTATTTATTTATTTATTTTGAGACAGGGTCTCACTATGTCACCCTTGGGTAGAGTGCTGTGGCTTTGCAGCTCACAGCAACCTCAAATTCTTGGGGTCAAGCGATTCTCTTGCCTCAGCCTCCCTAGTAGCTGGGACTATAGGCGCCTGCCACAACTCCCAGCTGTTTTGTTTGTAGTTGTTGTCTGTTTGTTTAGCAGGCTTGGGTCAGTTCGAACCCACCATCCCCCGTACCTGTGGCTGGTGCCCTAACCGCTAAGCTATGGGCGCTGAGCCATCTTGATGATTTTTAAGTGTACAGTTCAATAGTGTGCAGCTAGCCTTCAGAACTCTTATCATTTTGCAAAACTGAAACTCCATCTCTATTAAACAACAACTCCCAGTTTCTCCCTTCTTTCAGCCTGTGGCAGTCACCCTTCTTTCTGTCTGTATGAATTTGATTACTCTAGGTACCTTATATAAATCAAACCATACACTACTTATCTTTTTTAGACTAATGTATTACACTTAGTGTAATGTTCTCAAAGTTTATCCATGTTGTACCATATGTCAGAATTCTCTTTTTAGGGCCAAATAATATTCCATTGTCTTTGGTACATATACCACATTTTGTTTTTTCATTCATATATGGTTGGTCACTTGGATTACTTCTACCTTTTAGTGATTGTTTTACTATGAATATGGGAATACAAATACTCCTTTCAGTTGCTTTGTGATCTTATGGTAGTTCTATTTTCAATTTTTTGAGAGAGAGTTGTTGTTTTCCATAGACACTGCACTGTTTTACAACTGCATGCACAGTGATTATACACCGGCCACATACGCTGAGGCTGGCGGATTCAAACCCAGCCTGGGCCAACTACGGAACAATGAGAACTGCAACAGAAAAATAGCCGGGTGTTGTGGCAGGCACCTGTAGTCCAAGCTGCTTGGGAGGCTGAGGCAAGAGAATCACTTAAGCCCAAGAGTCTGAGGTTGCTGTGAGCTGTGATGCTACAGCACTTTACCAGGGGTGACAGCTTGAGATTCTGTCTCCTAAAAAAAAAAAAAAATGCACTGGTAGTGCACAAGGTTTTCAATTTCTCCACGGCTTTGTTACACTTGTTATTTTCTGTTTTTCTTTATGTTTTGTTCATAGTCCTCTTAATGGGTGTGAAGTGGTATCTCATTGTGGTTTTGAAATTTGCCTTTCCCTAATGATTAGTGATGTTGAACATCTTTACATGTGCTTCTTGGCTACTTTTTTTTTTTTTTTTTTTTGGCCACTGGTATTTTTTTTTTCTCTCTTTTTAAATGGTTGGTTTGTCTAAAAGTGTATCAATTTTGTACTGTTCAGAGGTCTTGCTTTTGGTTTTATTAATTTTTCTCCACTGTCTGTTTTGTATTACATAGATTTTTCTCTTTATCATTTGTTCATTCTACTTTGGGTTTAATTTAATCTTTTTCTAGCTATTTAAGGTGGAAGTTTATGTCATTAATTTTATGTTTTTCTTCATTAATAAAAACACATGAATTTATTAGTTTCTTTCTAACCGTGGTTTTACTGCACCACTTAGATTTTGCTAAGTTGTGTTTTCATTCATGTTCAATTTATAATATTTTCTAAATTTTTTTTTTAAATATTTTCTAACTTGTGATTATCTTTTTGACACATTAAAAAATTTTTGCTTTATATTCAAATAATATACCGTATATACTCGAGTATAAGCCGAGTTTTTTCCGGCACAAAATTTGTGCCGAGTTCGGGTTTTTCGGCACAAATTTTGTGCCGAAAAACCCCAGCTTATACTCGAGTATATACAGTATATTGGAAAAGAATATGGGATCTGGCCTTTTGGGGTATAATATTTTATAAGTGTCATTTTGGTCAAGTTGGCTGACAATGTTTTTTAGGCCTTTTATATTCATAGCAACTTTCTGATTACTTGTTCTGTCAATTACAGACAGAAGAGGGTTGAACTACTTTTTATTGTGGAGTTGTCTTTTTCTGCCCTTTTTTTTTTTTTTTTAAATAGAGACAGAGTCTCACTATACTGCCCTCAGTAGAGTGCAATGGTGTCACAGCTCACAGCAACCTTAAACTCTTGAGTTTAAGCGATTCTCTTGCCTCAGCCTCTCAAGTAGCTGGGACTACAGGTGCCCACTGCAACGCCCGGCTATTTTTTTGCTGTAGTTGTCATTGTTGTTTAGCTGGCCTAGGCTGGATTCAAACCCATTAGCCTTGGTGTATGTGGCTGGTGCCCTAACTGCTGAGCAACAGGTGCTGAACCAGAGTGTTACTTTTTAAAAAATGTATTTTCTACTTTTCTCCTCACCAATTTTATATTTTCCTTTATTATTGTTTCTTTCTTTAAGGAGTATTAAATTTTGTTCTGACATTTAGTTAGTTTGCTATCTGGATTGGTTTGATCTTTTTGAGACTTGTTTTTTTAGCCATGTGAGGGGAGCTCTAGGGTTGACTTCACTGTAGAGTTAAGTTTAGCCCCATTGTTAATGTGTGACATTTCAGAGCTCCTTATTGTTCCAAGTGTTTAACCAAGTTCTTTTTCTTTTATTTTTTAGAGCAGTTGTAAGATTTGCTGGAAAATTGAGTGGCAAGTACAGAGTTTCCTTGTCACTCCTGCCACCCAACTTCCCTCACTGTAGACATCCTGAACCTCAGAGATAAATTTGTTAAAATTGGTGAACCTACATTGGCATAACATTATCACTTAAAGTCCACAGTGTACATTAGGATTCATTCTTGGTATAGTAATTCCAAGGGTTTGGACAAATGTCTGATAATGTATATTCAGTATTGTAGTGTCATAGAGAATAGTTTTACTGCCCTAGAAATCTTCTGTGCTTCACCTTTTTATCCTTGTTTCCCCCGAACTCCTGAAAACCACTGATCTATTTACTAGGCTATCAGTTTGCCTTTTCCAGAATGTCATATAGTTGAAATCATACAGTATGTAGCCTTTTGAGATAGGCTGCTTTTGCTTGGTAGTATGTTGTAATATCCCTTCATATGTTTTCATGGGTTGACAGCCTTTTTTGTATGGTTGTACCATAGTTTATTTAGTAGGAAAGCCATTTAGGTTAATCAGAGTTCAAAAATCTCATCTTTGGGCAAAACCCAGTAATTTTTCACCTGATAGCTCCCTGTTCTGTGCCTAGTCTTAGAGTTTAACCCTATGCATGTGTACACTATTGTTGAGCTAAAGAATTTCTAGTGTTCTTTCTCTGTGTATTTGTCTCTTCTCTGGTATTTTTGACCAGCAAATATCAGCTGCAGCACCTTTCCCCAACTTTTTCTCTTGTTTTCTTAGCTTAGTGAGACTAGTGAGCTCTGTTTGAGTTTTCCCTCTCTATACTGGGGTTTGTTAAATGTTCCTAGGCTGAAAGCCAAGGTGAACCTAATTATACCTAGGCCTCACTTCATTTGTTTCCCTTTTCTCAGAGATAAGTTTTGTGTTGTTTGTTGTGCATACTTTGAAAAGAGATGTTTCATGTTTTTTATTAATAGTTTTATTAATTGGTATTCACAGCAGAAGGGTTATTCTGGGACCAGTACTCCACTATGGCCAGAAGGCAGAGAGTTTTATAATCAGTATTGTAACTAGTGCCTAATGTACAATTTTTGTATGATTTTGAACTTCTAAAATATTTTTAATTTAACTAAGAAGCAGTTCTGAAGATAATTGCTCTAAGTAGTTTCCGAGGCCCATTTAATTTAGTATATTTCTTCAGCATAATGCTGATTGTACTGTGTGAAATAATAGTACAATCTGTAGGTCAGGGGTCCTCAGACTTTTTCCCTAAAGGGTCAAATAGTAAATATTTAAGGGCCAAAGCCAACAAATATGATTTCTTACATATTCTTATTCTTTTTGTAATCTTTTAAAAATATAAAATCATTCTTAGCTTTGGGACCATTCCAATGTAGGCTCTTCATCAAGGGACTGTAGTTTACTAACTCCTACTATAGATAAAGTTATTCATGTAGGAGCTTTTTCTGTTTTGATTTTTTTCTAAACATCTCAATTGACTATTGTTGCAGGTGGTATGAACTAGTAGAGGTGGTGTATCTTCTGTATTAATGAGCTTATGAGAATAACAATGAAGTTGTTGTAAATTTTGTAAATTTACTGATGTTTTGGGGGAGGGAGATGTGCAAGTTACTCTGTCTTTAAAGTTATAAAGCCCTTAAAAAGGATTATTTTAACTTCTTTTTTTCTATATTATAAGGGGTAGGATTAAAAGTTAGTTTTAGGGCTTGAACAGATTTCTTGTTTATCTGAACAGAAAGGGATACCAGCTAAATCTGGTTTGATAAATAAAGAGAAGATGAAAATACAAAAGTAATAAGCTTTCTGAAATATAAGATGTATGAATGTTTTACTTAATAAAATGTATGTTCTCTTGCAGTGATGTGCTTCAATTTTAATAGATCCATGACAGTTTTTAGGTACATGGCTGAATGTTTGTGTCAGTTTATAGATAGCTCTGATTTTCTTGGGCATTGCTGTCCGAACACTACAAACCTCAGTGATCATTCAAAAGAGTAGTCTGTTGTCTTTGCTTGAGTTGTCTGCATAGTGAAGAACAAATGGTTCACTGTTTTATAGTGTACTTTAAAACTATAATTTTTTTAGTCTTAATAGTATGTAAGTAGGCTTTTTAAAATTGGTAAAATCTAATTCATTTCAATTAAGGGTATTTTGCAGGTCAACGTTCATTTATCACCTTTTGTTAAGTTATAACATCAATAAAATTGATCTAAATATTCCACTGGTCTGAAACTGTTTCTTTTTTTTTAAATTTTGAAATAGTATTAAAAATATATTTTGCATTGAGACATCTTTGTGTGTATGTGTGTATATGCGCACCAATATATCCTGTACCATTACTTATTGTTGTTCTCTGTGATGCACTTTCCTTTCTCTTCTCGTCCATTTAAGAAAAAACCCTGGTACCTTAATCTTTTGATACCTGAAGTTTGAAAGACGACTGAATTGTTGCCTTCTAGTTAATACCTCATTTTCATGAAGTTTTCTGTTGATTACTGGCCCATTACTAGCTAAGATTCTTTTTCAGTTTAGGATTATAAATAGGAATTACTATTCTTTCTCTTAACTATAAGTGTTCCCTGATAGAATTTAGGGCAGGGGTCCTCAAACTGCAGCCTGCGGGCCACATGAGGCTGTGTGATTGTATTTGTTCCCGTTTTATTTTTATACTTCAAAATAAGATATGTGCAGTGTGCATAGGAATTTGTTCATAGTTTTTTTTTTTTAAACTATAGTCCAGCCCTGCAACGGTCTGAGGGACAGTGAACTGGCCCCCTGTTTAAAAAGTTTGAGGATGCCTGATTTAGGATGTATCATTAAGGGAAAAAGCTGACTTGGCTATGGAGGAACATCTGGTAGTTTTAGATACATGGAATTTTATAGCATGCTTACCAAGAGTTGGTGGTGTTTGTTATCAAACTTGTTTATTAGTATTTGTCACTGTATTTACAGAATTTTTTTTTTTTTTTTTTTTTTTTTTTTTAGACAGAGTCTCACTTTATCACCCTGGTAGAGCTGTGGCATCACAGCTTACAGCAACCTCAAACTCTTGGGCTAAAGCAATTCTCTCGTGTCAACCTCCCAAGTAGCTGGGACTACAGGCACCTGCCGTGCACCTGCCGTAACATCCAGCTATTTTTTTTGTATGGTTGTTGTAGTTTTCATTGTTGATTTTTAGCAGGCCCTGACCGGGTTTGAACCCTCCAGCCTTGGTGCATGTAGCTGGCACCATAACCACAGTGCTATGTGTGCTGAGCCTAGAATTTTAATTGCATATTTTTTTATCCTCCTGAAATTTGACTTTGAAAAGTGAGTTATTTCTGTGAATAATTAAAAAGCTTTAGAAAAACCAGGCAAGTCATTAAAAATGTGGACGTGCAAGTGTCTTAACTTTCTTATTGTATTAAAAAAAAAAAACCCAAATTGTGGTTATGATGATAGCATATATGGTTGTGACTTATTCAAGAAAGAACTCATTAGCCTCATCATTTAGCAAAGTCCTGGCTGATCATTAAAAAATTGGCAAATGTGCTTTTATATGTCTCAAGTAAAATAAATGTTTAAGGAATTTCTGTTTCATTTTTAGTGATTCCTGTCTTTATTTGACTGTTGATTAATGGTTAGGTTACATTTGTGATCTTACAGCTTAAAGAAATTTTTATTTAGGAAATTCTATTTTATTGAATAGCAATAACAAATCATGTCTTAGAAATATTTTTGTGACCAAAATATGCTACTTTAAGCTTTTATTCAAAGTGAACCAAGATCACCACATTTTTATGCTTATTTGTTTTTGTACTTTCTTTTTTTTCTTTTTTTTTTTTTTAAAGAGACAGAGTCTCACTTTATTGCCCTCGGTAGAGTGCTGTGGTATCACAGCTCACAACAACCTCCAACTGCTGGGCTTAGGTGATTCTCTTGCCTCAGCCTCCCGAGTAGCTGAGAATACAGGTGCCCGCTACAATGCCTAGCTATTTTTTGTGCAGGTTGGCCAGGGCCGGGTTTGAACCTGCCACCCTTGGTATATGGGGCTGGTGCCCTACCCACTGAGCAACCTTGTTTTTGTATTCTTAGGAGTTTGTGTTTTCTTAGGATTCCTTATCCCCCCCCCTTTTATTGTTTTGAGACAGAGTCTCACTATGCTGCCATCAGTAGAGTGCTGTAGTGTCACAGCTCACAGCAACCCCACACTCTTGGGCTTAAGCGATTCTTTTGCCTCAGCCCCCCAAGTAGGTGGGACTACAGGCACCTGCCACAACGCCCAGCTATTTTTTGGTTGTAGTTGTTATTGTTTAGCAGGCCCAGGCTGGGTTCAAACCCGCCAGCCACAGTGTAAGTGACTGAAGCCCTAGCCACTGAGCTACAGGCACCACACCGGGATTCGTTATTCCTTCTTATAAGAGAGGAAAGTAACCACCTCAGGGAGTTGTTATACAACCATGATTTCTGAAGTTGCAATTACTATTGATATTACTTCATTTTTGAAAATTGTACTTTTATTAAAAACAAAATATATTTGAGTCCTTTCAGAATAGTAATTGAGTTCCTTAGTTGGTGGTTATACCTTAAAAACGAGGTGATTCTTGGATATAGTAGAGAAAAATGAATACAAAACAAGGACTAATCATAAGAAAGACAAGGAATAAAAGTTGACTTTACCTGGCATCATGAAATTTACTTTCATTGTCAACAGAAATATTTTACTTAAATTACTTAAACTCATTCTCCTTTCACAAAGTCTTAACAGTCTATCTGCATTTTATGCATTTTACTGATCACAGCCTGTCTTGCACAAAGATTTTCTTTTTGAATTCATTAGTTACTCCCCTTCTGTATTGGATCATTTTCATGAGCATACTAAATGCTTACAATATTCTCCATCTTTTTTCTTTTTTGAAATAGAGTCTCACTTTGTCACCCTCCGTAGAGTGCTGTAGTATCATAGTTCACAGCAACCTCAAAGTCTTGGACTCAAGCGATTCTCTTACTGCAGCCTCCCAAGTAACTGGGACTACCGGTGCCCACCATAGCACTGGCTATTTTTAGAGATGAGGTCTCACTCTGGCTCAAGCTGGTCTCAAAACTCTTAGCTCAGACAATCCACCTGCCTTGGCCCCCCAGACTGCTAGGATTACAGGCATGAGCTACTGTCCCCAGCTGTCCATCTTTAAAAATATTATTCATGACAAAACAAAAAGTATACAAATTCAAGAAGTCTTTACTATTGACTCCAGATTTTATTCACTTTTAACTACCCTGAAGAATTATAGTGCTTCAGTTTCTCTAAGAAGTATTTATTTATTTAGTAACAGTTTTTTTTTTTTAAATTATTAAATCATAGATGTGTACATTAATACAATCATGGGGCACCATACACTGGTTTTATATACCATTTGACATATTTTCATCACACCAGTTAACATAGCCTTCCTGGCATTTTCTTAGTTAAGTTAGTTAAGACATTTATATTCTACGTTTAGTAAGTTTCACGTGTACCCTTATAAGATGCACCATAGGTGTAATCTCACCGATCACCCTTCCTCCACCCATGCTCCCCCCCTCCCTCCCCTCCTTCTCCCTTTCCCCCTTTCCAATATTCTTAGGTTATAACTGGGTTATAGCTTTCATATGAAAGCCATAAATTAGTTTCATAGTAGAGCTGAGTACATTGGATACTTTTTCTTCCATTCTTAAGATACTTTACTAAAAAGAATATGTTCCAGCTCCATCCATG
>CAUYPK010097147.1:0-13931 GCA_963574355.1 Loris lydekkerianus | reverse complement strand
TGGAGCTTTAATAGGTATTGCATTAAAATTATATATTGCTTTGGGCAGTATGGACATTTTAACAATGTTGAATCTTCCCAGCCATGAGCATGGTATGTTTTTCCATCTGTTAACATCTTCGGCTATTTCTTTTCTTAGAGTTTCATAGTTCTCTTTGTAGAGCTCTTTCACGTTCTTTGTTAGGTATACTCCCAAATATTTCATCTTTTTGGCACTACAGTGACACCTTCTTATAGATGGAGCACCTGACTCGCTGTCTCTCTGGTGCACTTCCTATCATCACAGACTCACGCCAAGATGGCAGGTGCCACATTGTTTATCTATCTACAGTGTGTCTTTTTCCTTCCCAGGGAGCTTAAGCCCCTCAGTTTTCATTTTGTTCATTCCCACACAGGCATTTCCCAACACCAGTGCATACTCTGGGAGTCTGAGGAATCTAGTGGGTCTCAAGGGATCTGAATAACCCCAGAGCCTGGTCATTATAAGGGTGGCCTGCCTCCTGGAGACAGATACAGAGATAACCAGAGTAATGCCTTTATTCTATCTAGACTCTTTTTCTTCCTTCCCCTCCCTGACCAAAGAGAGACCACTGAGCTACGACACTGAGGTTCCCATAGAGAGTTGGGCTCAGTCTTTTCTGTGAATGTCCTGCATTGGAATAAGGGGATGATAAGGGTTGATAAGACAGTGAGCTTCCAGCTCACTGGCCCTCCCTGCTACTTCTGGTGTGGTGGCTCCATCAGAAAAGTGTACACCCCAGAGCAAAGATGCACCAAATCTGCTTGAATATCCAAACACAACCAGGGACCAGCACATTTCTTTCTGGCATGGTAAGGGATTGATCTTTACCAACCCAGGGGTAGGCTCACAGGCCAGATACCATAACCACAAGATTCAATCATGTTATTTGGGACATGAAGAGGAAATTTGAGAACTAAACTCAGGAAGCAAGGGCTCTAGCATGAGCAGAGTTGGGAGGAGAGAGCAGTATGGGTCCCAGCTACAGTAAGCTCATGGAGCACAACTTCCTACAAGAAAGTGACACTTCCAGACCACACTTGGATTCTGGGACTAGAAGAAGAATGAAACCTGATTCTTCTGACAGTGAGATCTTGAATCTTATATGGCCCTGCTACCACAAGCAGACTTTCTGGCTGGGTAGGGGCCCTTTAGCTCATCCCTGGCAGCTTTCTCCAAAAGCTTGGAGAAGATGTTTGACTGCTACAAAACAGATTTGACTGCTACCTTGCCAGATTTTGTGAAGTATGAGGCCAAGCTCACCCAATCCATCACCAACCAGCCACACTGTCCTCATGTTTCTATTGTGGTAGATAATGATGATTCACCTAGAAGTTCCAGGACTCCATCAACTATGTGGACATTTGAGTGCTTCCTCTGAGGGACTAGAGCTAGACACAGGTCCTACAAACAATACTGCAGGGTTTTCCTTCCAGCAAGTGTTACCTACTGATAGAAATGTCAATTTTGAAAAGGGTATCTAGGAAAAGTGAAGTCTAAGAGAACACAGGTCTTCTCAAGGAGACTCCAAGGACAGCAGCAAGTCCTTCCCAGGGTGACTCAGCTCCTAGGAATTTGTAAAAACTTAACTTCCAGGAACCTGAAAGATAATGTTTGCTTCTGCTTCTGTAAAATCCTGTGGTTCTATAAAGAAGATTCTGGTTCTGGAGAAGTGGCCTCCAGATTGATTCAAACTGACCAATGAGCAAGGTACCTGTGGGCCAGAACTTTTTGACTAGAGATAAAAGGAGATGACTGAGCCAGTTGGAAAGCACAGCCATTTTGAACTTTTCTGTGCCACTTCTCTACCAGCTGGATTAAAGCCCTTCCTCTTTTAAACACAGTTTTTGGGTATTCACTCTCCATTGGCCCTCCTTTTTCTGCAACATTTCTGGTTCCAGACCAGGAAGCAAGATCATCAAGGAGAGAACAAGCTCAGACACACCTTGTGGCTGCTGTAAACCTTCTGGACATGCAAGGGGGTCCTTAATCAGCCGGGGTAGCATGAACTAATAAGCACTTCAGGGATGGCAGGACCCACTTGAGGGTATATGAGAAGTAAAATACCAGGAGAAACTGGCACACAGGAACTGGCACCTGCCATGGGAGACATCCAAGATAAGGTAAGACTGGTTGCAGCTCACTATATTGGAGTGAAAGGGATCTGATCAACCCTTGTGTGTTAGCTCACCAGCAAGACTGTGGGAGATAGATGAGAGAGTGTCAGTGTGAAGTGACTGAGACAGACACCAACAGTGGGTTTTCCATGTCTTCTCACAGGGCCAGGGGGAGAGCTGGTTCCAAATTGCAGTACCTGAGGATGCCTTGTACAGCTAAGTGGCAGTTCCAGTGAGAAACCGAGGCTGCCCAGGTTAGGACACAGATTGGAAAAAAGTTGAAATTATGTCCATGTGAGTCCTTGGAGATTGACTGAGACTGGGAACAGTAGGCGGGGCTCTGGCCCCCCTTTCATGGGTTGAAATAATTGTGTGACTCCCCCTTGTCTGTATCCCCATTTTTATCCCATCTGTGACCCCATTTTTACCACATCTGTGATGTGTTTGTGGTTTGTCTGAGGGAAGGAAATGGGAAACACACAAGGGAAGCCCACCCCTTGGGAACTATGCTGAAGCATTTTAAGAAAGTTCACAAGAGACTACTTGGTAACTATGTCTTGGGGGATATTGAGAACTTTGTGTAAGCAGGAAGAACTCAAATGCCTTGTTGTTCAGTTGATTGTGGTATCATTTGAGATAACATTATTAAACCTGTTATTAAAGTTCAAATGTTCAAATATTATGAAACTGCCACTTTTGTAATATTTCCAAATTTGTGAGATTTGAGTATGAGCTTTTGTTCTTGACTCTGAGCCTCTGAATTATGAGATTGAGAGAAGTAGCTATGGTCAAGTCCAAGGGACATGTTCCCTATTCTTAGGGCAGCAACTAGAGGGCATGGTCTAGCTTACCTGGTCCCTTTTTCCCTGCTCCAACTTTGCCCTCTGGCTGTTCTGATAGAAACTGGATGATATGGTTTTCTCCTTTCTGTCTTAAACTCTGCATCTGATAAATGAATTAAGGACACAGATCCTGACCTTTGTGGCCATCTTTGATGCCACATGGCCATGTGAGGTTTAGGGGGACAATGAAAAGACATCAGAAATGATGCCTATGTTGTGGTTTCAGAACATTCCTTGGTAACTTAAAATCTTAAAGTCATGCTATACTCCATAAAAGGTATGGAGTATACCTTTTGTAAAATGTAATAATTTGGTTGTTCAAAATGTTTGGGAAATGAAGTCTTTGTCAAAGAAAAATTTTTTTGCTTTTTAAGCCTTCAAATTTTCAGCCAAGTGAATAATTAACTTCATAGTAAAAAGTCATTGTTTTGTAAAAAGTGTTTTTTTGAGAGTAAGGAAAATTAGACAGAAAGGAAAATGGCACTGTGTAAGAAAGGATCTTGTGTGGTAAATTTTTTCCTGAAACAGAATGGCTTTTTGAGAAAGTGAAAGGCAAGGCAAGCCAGAAAATTTAGAATATTTGTAAATTGTCAGTGCATGTTAAATAAGTCTAATAAAAGGGAATTTGTGAAGGAGT
Source organism: Loris lydekkerianus (assembly GCA_963574355.1). NCBI lineage: Eukaryota > Metazoa > Chordata > Mammalia > Primates > Lorisidae > Loris > Loris lydekkerianus. The sequence continues at coordinate 10,317 of CAUYPK010097147.1, read as the reverse complement.
TTGCATGTGACTATGTATTGCATTAAGAATCTTTTGGCTTGTAATCCTGTTTGAACAAATGTTTTAAGCCTTTGATATTTGACAGACTTTCCAAAATCAAAACTGTAAATTTTGTCTTTTTGAAATATTAAGACTACTGAAATTCTGAGAAAAACATATTAGGCTTATTTGGTATGTTAAGACTGTATAGGAAAATTGTCAAATACAAAATGGTGATTAATTTTCTGTTGATTATGTTTATGTATGTGCATTTTAATATTATAAAATATTGGTCTGTCTTAGGGTATGTTGTAAGTAAGTTAATTAATCTTAGAAAGTGTTTTTGTAACTGGCTAAGTCCAAAGTTTGTCCTTTAAGGAAAGAGTAGAAAAGACTAGCAAGTTTTCTTGAATTTAAATTTCTTTTTTTTTTTAATTTAATCATAGCTGTGTACATTGATATTATCACGGGGCATCATACACTAGCTTCATAGACCGTTTGACACATTTTCATCACGCTAGTTAACATAGCCTTCCTGGCATTTTCTTAGTTATTGTTCTAAGACATTTACATTCTACATTTACTAAGTTTAAATTTCTGATGACTTTGAAGATTAAATACCATCAGGCTAAAAAAAAAGTTCCAGAATCTTATTAAGTTATAAGTTCTAACCTTATGTTAGAAAGCTAACATGTCCATGAGTTTGCTAACCTAAATCCAAACAGAACAGAAATCAATTACATGGAACTGAGCTGTTTTGTTAAAGTTTTTGTTTGTAACATTGCTTATCTTTCTGTGTTCTGTTTTCCGAAAGTCAAGAAAACCATTTTCTGTCTTTTGAGCTATTGTAGCTTTTAGCAATGCAAAAGCTACTTATGAGCAAAATATGAAACATTTATTTTTTTTCTCTCCTTGATTTCTCCAGAATTTAAAAACCATTTGCAAGAATTCTTAATTTCTGATAATACAATTATTTGCATAAGTTTAATAAGAATCTATTTTGTTCTATAGACATGACGAGGCACTGGTTATTTTACCAAGGATTTGGCTGGAATATCATTTTCAGAGGTGTCCAAACTGTGTTAGGGAATTGAGGTTGACTCTATAAGGCCAATAAAAAAACCTGTTGGAAAGACTGGCCAAATACCTCATCAATAACATTTCCTTATCTGCAATGAGTAAAGAATATCACTTTCTGACAGGTCTGGAAATCACAATTTGCTTTGGGGCCTCAAAAGAACAAGAATTTATCCAATTCATACAGGTATCTAATGAAACAGATAAAACAAGGGTTTGTGAGTGGCTTTCAAGTTTAACCCAAGATTCTTTATAAAAGGTTCTCACAAAGACAATTTTAAAAGGAAGAAAAGCCTAGATGCCAATAATTATTCTTACTGCACTTTATGGAATAATAAATTACAGTTTATTTTTGAAATTAAATTAAATTAATTCTGTTATAATTTATTTTTAGTAAAGTGAGAAATCAGAGAGAGAAAAATGGTTCAAAAGTAAAACTGTGGCCTCTGTATTTCAGCTTTGGCTTCAATGCCAGCTCATAAAATGGAACACAGCTGTTTATTTAAGCTAATGTTAAATGGGACTAAGAGATTAGTCAAAGAATATAGAACTATATACTGTAGCTATATTTGCTCTGAGGTCTTAATGGTCCACAAAGGTAACCTGTTGGCTATACCAGAAAAATTTGTGCAGTATTAAATGTTATCTGCTGTGTCTATATAGATATCATAGGAAAATTTGGAACCTGAATAAAAATTTCACAGTAAGTGATGTGGGTACAACATGGCTTCATAAACAGCTTCACACCCAACTGATGTGCAAGAACATTCACTTGAAATGCCTCGAACTCTGGATCAGTTCTATAGGGACTCTTACAACTATTTATTATCTTAAAAACTGTATTAAGTCTGTAAATAAAAATACTAACATGTTCTCATTGTACAAACTTAGCCTTGGCATCCAGAACTTGTAGGTATTTGTAGGTGACTTCTAAATGGTTTAATTCTCTTACCCTAGACCTAACCTTGACTTGGTCCCTGTCAGTGTAGAGAAGCTAGAAAGCACAAACATATGCAAGGTGGCCAAGTTGATGTAGAAGCCAGATAAAAGCCCTGGGGATTTCCATAAAAGAATGTGTGAAACATGCTGACTGGCTAAACCATTGTATGAAGCCACAAAGGGGGGAGTAAAAGGGTCAATAGAGTAGAAATTCAACCAACCAAAAGCCTTCAAAAGGCTAGAGGAAAAACTGCAGGCAGTTCTGGTGCTAGGCTTTCCTGATATGGCCAAGCCTTTGAACTGTACATATCAGAAAGAAATAGAACAGCTGAGGGATTGCTCACCCAGAATGTAGGATCGTGGGCAAGACCAGCTGCTTATCTCTCTAAGCAACTTGATGGGATCTTGAAAGGATGACCCCTGTGTCTAAGTACACTTGGAGTCACTGCCATACTGGTGCAAGGGCTGATAAGTTGACTTTGGGACAAAATTTAAGAGTCTGGGTAGCATATGCAGGGGTTGCTCTTATGAACAACAAAGGTCACCATTGGTTGACCAACTCATCCCTCACCAAAAATCAAAGCTTACTGTATAAAAACCTGAGGTTGATTATAGTGATTGTATAAATGAGGCCATACACTTAAGATATAAGAAAGAAGAAAATTAAGAAGCTCTGGGGAGATACTTCTACATTCCCCTCTTGGCCACCCTTGCCAAGAAAGTCACCCAGCATTGTGTGACATGCAGCCAACACAATGCTAATCAGGGTCCATCCCTGCCACCTGAAATTCAGTCCTACATGGAAGCCCCTTTTGAAGATGTGCAAATGGACTATACTGAGTTGTTCAGATGTGGAGGAAACCAGTACTTACTAATTCTGGTCTCCTTGCACTAAGGATACATGGAAGACTTCCCTGACAGGATAAAGTGGGCTCATATTGCCCAGAGAAATTATCCCATGGTTGAGGTTTTCACTCCAGATTGGATCTGACAACAGACTTGTCTTCATAAAAGAGTGAAAATGACAGCCAAATGCTTGAATAACACTTGGAAACTACATGTGACATGTAGGCCTCAAGCTTTGAGCATGAGCAGAGTGCATGAACAGAACATGCAAAATCTTCCAGGAAACAAAGCTTAATTGGGTACAGGCCCTGCCACTAGTCTTATCAATTTTAGATGTACACCTTCTAAGGGTTCAGGATACTCTTTTTAGGAGATAATGTATAACAGGGCTCCAGCAATCCTCTGTGATTTACCAAGGACTTCTAAAAGAACTGGAAAACACTGAATTACACTGGCAGTTAGAAGCTCTAGGATGAGTAGCAAAAAGATCTTCACTTGAGTAATTAACCAAGATCTACTTAGTCTTTTGTGTCTATATAACTTTTCTTCCCAAGGTACCAAGTCTAGTTCCAGGATCAGAATGTAGTCCCCCTCAACCCAAGGTAAAAGGGACTCTATACCATCATCCTGACCACAGTATGTGAGTCACAGTAGTGAATATAGAAGGGATTCTCTCTTGGATCCATCACAGGAGGCTGAAGACAGCTTCATTGTCCTGTGGGAAGCAAAAACAGAACTCTCCAGGTAACTCTTAAGGCAGTCAACATGCCCTGCTCCAGCCTCATACTGGGAGCTGGCTGGTCAATGCAGGGCTGAAGTCTGAGGAAATTCATCATAGGACTTGTCTTAATTGGACTTTGGGAAAGGGGGAGAAGTAATGTGATCTGTGCACCCACACCACTAAGATAAGACAAAAGGTGACACTTTTATAGCTTTTATGAGTGCAAAGGCACCCACAGGGAGCTTGCACTCATAATCAGACACAATACTCAATTTGTGACACAAGTAAAGGTGAAAACCCATGTGCATATTATAACCCCACAGAGTCCCTCACCATGGTACAATTAAGGCCTGGTTAGAGGATCTGAGAGAAGTCATCCCTGAAATCTAAATGCTGGTCCAGACCAGGGAAATAAAAAAGCCCACCAGATGACTCTGAAGTTTAATGTCTACAGTGCCATGTGAAGGTGCTGCAGCAGAAGGAGCTGGGAAAGAAGCTGTAGAACATATCAGAAAGACCACTGTGCCTTGGATTTCATGGAAAAGTGCTGAGAGGTCAAATGTGAAAGCTATAAATGTATGATAGAAGACACCTGAGACAGTGAGGACTGCAGAAAAAAAAAAAAAAAAAATATATATATATATATATATATATATATATATATATATATCATGCTCAAAAAGAGTAGTGGAGACAGATTGCTCCATGAGTCAGTGTAACCCCTGGAACTAGTCTTGCAATTTAATCACCAAGTAAAAGTTATATAAGGCATAGTAAAGAAAAACACAGACATTGACTCATGTCCCAGTACAAACTTAGAATGGATAAAGTCTTTAAAACCTGTCTAGAGATGGTTTTCAACCCTTAGAGAATTAAAAATATTACTGGGAAGAATACTAACCTTCACCAGAGTTTTCTTAATTATTCCATATCTCCTCTCACTAGCAGTCAGGGCTATATGCTTAGATAACTGAGATAGGTGTCAATCGAAGAAGAAGAAGAAGAAGAAGAAGAAGAAGAAGAAGGAGGAGGAGGAGGAGGAGGAGGAGGAGGAGGAGACTGCATCACATGTGTTCTATATGAAACACTACCAATTCCTACCAGAGCAAGCTGATAGGGAGACTCCAAATTGAAATATATATGGAGCCTCAAAGGTGGAAATAAAAGAAAATGCCCAGGAAAATGTGGTCTAAGAGAACATAGGTCTTCTCAAGGAGACCCCAAGGACACAGCTGCAAGATCCTCCACATGGTAACTCAGCTGTTAGGAATTTGTAGAAACTTAACGTCTTAGGACCTGGAAACTAATGCTTGCTTTTGCTTTTGTAAAAGCCCACAGTTCTGTAAAAGCATGCTTCTCTAGCTTGATTCAAACTGACCACAAGAAAGGTACTTGTGGGCTGGAACTTTTTTACTAGAGACAAAAAGGAGAAGACAGAGTCATTTGGAGAGTGTCACCATTTTGAACTCTTCTGTGCCATAGCTCTGCCGCCTGATATAAATCCCTTCCTCTTTTAAACACAGTGTTTGTGTGTTCATTCTCTCCATTGAGCCTCATCTTTCTGCAACAAATTTGCACAGATCCTTCAGCCTTTACTGAATTATTCTAGGTGAGATAGTTTCTCACCCAAAGCATTACCTACTTTCTCCAAAATTAAATTGAGAACTTCAATACTGTTAAAAAGATCACAGGGCTGGGGAAAGAGAAAGAATTTCAAATACTTCCATCCTCCCTCATCCAAGTGAGATAGGGAATGTGCCCATACATCTAGATCATAATTGCTATAGCCTACAAAAAGTGGTTACTGAGAAATCCACCATTCTAGAATATCTATAAGCAAGATATATATCTAGAAGCTAGCTCCTACTAAAGTGAAAAGCCAAAATTTATTACGCAACATACACTATAAAAACACCCATAGGAGTATCAGGGAAGCCCCAGCTAAACAAAAGAAAATTTAAATTTAAGAAGCAACAGCTATTCCAGATGAGAAGTAATTAGTGAATGAACTACAGAAGTATGAAAACTCAGAGCCAAAGGACAACAGAAAAAGAGAATATCAGATTTTTAGCAAAGGATAATAACAAAAAATAATTGTAGAAATGACAGATATAGAATTCCAATTATAAAGAAGTTCAACAATATCCAGGTGAAAACAGAAATCCAACTCAAAGAAACCAAAAACAATTCAGGAAAAGAATGAAAAATTCAATAAAGAAATAGACATATTAAAAAATATGTAACTTCTGGAAATGAAAAATTTATTTAAGGAAATAAAATCACAGTGGAATATTTCAAGAAACAAGACCAGGCCGAAGAAAGAATCTCAGAGCTTGAAGACAAATCCTTTGAATTAACTCAGTCAGTCAAAATTAAAAAAAACTAAGACTGAAGAGGAGTGGATAAAGCCCATGTGAAATATGGGAATATGTGAAATTGCCAAATGTAAGAATTATAGGCATGCCTGAGAGTGAAGAAGAAAATGCAAAAAGGCTGGGGAACCTATTTGAGGGAATAACGGGGGAAATCTTTCTTGATCTTGCAAGAGATTTAGACATTCAGATATAAGAAACTCAACAAACAGGGAGAGTCATTGCAAATATCTAATTATCAAGACACATCATCAGATTAGTCAACATCAACCTCAAGGAGGAACTCCTGAGAGTGATCAGGTGGAAACATCAAATAAATTACAAAAGAAAAACCATAAGGGTTACTGCAGAATTCTCAATGGAGACCTTACAAGTTACAGGGAACTGGGCCCCATCTTCAGTCTTCTTAAACATAAGAACTGTCAGCCAAGAATTTTGTATCATGGAAAACTAAGTTTCACTTATGAAGGAGAAATAAAGACTTTTCCAGGCAAGCAAATACTGGTGGAATTTGTCAAGACCAGACCTGCCCTGCAAGAAATACTCAGAACTTAGTCACCAAGTAGTGCAAAGCCACTCAAAAGCTAAAGCTCATAACTCTTGTAAAATAATAGTATAAGAGACAAAGCAATAAAACACTACCCAACTGGATGAATAGAACAGCATTCCACATATCAATTCTATCAAACAAGAATAGTTTGAATTCTCCACTCAAGAGACATAAGCTACATGAATGGGTAAAAACTTAGAAATCCAAAATTCCAAGAATTTGTTGTCTCCAGGAAACACATCTAACCCACAAGAACTTACACAGACTGAGGTAAGATGATGGAAAAACTACTCATTGCAAAGGGAAACCAAAATAAATTAGGTGTACTATTCTCATAAACATAAAATAACTACACCTAATTTGATTTCAATCAATAATAGTAAAGAAAAAAAGATAAAATAGATTTCACAGCTATGATTTAACAATAAAAAAAATAAAAAAATAAGAATATGATATAGGCCAAATGTAACAGTAATGTGTTGGTCAACTGTTACAAAAAATTGATTACTCCAGTCGTTTGTTTTCACATACAATTAAAGTTAGTCCTGTTCTGTTAAGCCTCTTTCAGTTTCAGTTTGCTCATTACTAAATATTGCTAGCCACATAATTAACACAAAGATTAAATAAGATGATGTGTATATTTATAAGAGTTTCATAAACAAGAGTATCATGTGTAAAAAAAAAAAAAGAAAGAATTCATGAATATCTGTACAATTCAATAGAATCAGCATATACTAAATTTTAAGTCAATGTCAATGGAAGTAAATTCTGTAGAAGAATTGTTCTCAATCAGGATGATTTTGCTCCCAACCCTCATGGGACTCATCGCAATGTCTGGAGACTTGTTTGATTGTTACAACTTGGCAGAGGAAGTTACCCTGAAGTCCTGTAGTCAGAGCCCAGGGATACTGGTAAACATTCCATAATGTGAGGAAAGTCTCCCACAACAAAGAATTATCAAGACCAAAATTATAACAGTGCTGAGGTACGGAGAAGGCCTGGATTTCATGGATGGAAAACATGCATTTCAGACACAAGAGAAATATGAGAAAAATGGTAGGATGGGCAGTAATATAAAGAGCTGAAAACTCCGGGTGGCGTGTTTAGGGAACAGTGAGGAGATCACCCTGTTATTTTGATTTCCCGTGGCTGCAGTTACCCAGCCTGTATTTTTTCTACCCATTTTTCTTGTGCCCTGGATCACTTACCCGTGCCTTTAGTCATGTGACTTTACCCAGCGATCCGCGCTCATCTCCATCTCCACTTAACTCTGAGGAAATCCCACTTTCTCCCTCCGTATTGTCAGTCTGCGAAATATGACAGCTCCAGAGTTCTGAGAGGCGGTTCCACTCGTCCATCCTGAGGTTTTGCTTAATGAAGATGAGTGAAGAGTTCTCCTACTCTTCAAATTTCTGTTTGATTAGAAAGAGGCAAAGTAACTTTAAATTTCTCTGAAATGTCCAAAACTGTCCATTAAGCCTATTTCAATAAATCATCAGAAACGAAAAGTGGTTAATGGGGATGGTTACTCTGTCTTAACCATCATCTTCACCCATACATATTAACACAAAATATGTTAGCATCAGACACTTATCATCCCAAGCCATTAGTAACCACCACTCTCATTTTCAAATGACCATTTCTTCCATTATTCATGTTTTTTCTCTGCACATGGTGAAAATTGTGAGACCTCCCTTTCCTATTTTGAGTTTCTGATCCAAAAGAGGATAAGTGGTTAGGCACATTTCTTCCAGTACTAGGAGCTTATTTAATTTTCTCACTGATTTCTCCAAACTAAAGAACATTTACCTCAAAGACACTCAAAGAGGACAGTGCTTGAGGAAAAAAAATCTTTTATGAATCCATAAAACTTAATGAGGATTGGAGGGTAATTTCATAATTCATATACTTTAACATTTGGTTTGTTTTGTCTGTTTGATTTTATTTCTATCAAGAGATAAACAATGACATTTTCTCTATGACTTCTTATTTTAAACATCTTAATAATTTTGTGCATGTATAGAGAAGCCAGAACCAAGGAACTGAAAGAATATGAAAAATTAAGCTAGCAGCTGCCCGATTATAATAACCTCAAGGCAAAGAAGTTGGTCAGGAGTGCAATTCTTTTGTTTACTTTTAATTTCCTTCTGGCATTTAAAAATATAACTTGTGTTCATATAAATGCTACATCAAAGCAGTCATGATAAATAATTAGAGTGTTATCAAAGACCGTTTTGTTCTTCCAGATGCTGGAACTGTTTTATTTACATAGTATTGTGAAGTGACTCAAAAAACAGCTGCTATTTTATGTGAGCAAGTCCATGATTTGATTTGAAATGCTTTCCACCACTATATGCGATGGAATTTTAAGAGCAATGACAGATTCATGACAAAACAGTTTTTGGACTTTCATGCATCTCAGAAGAAAAATAACTTTGATCAGTGGATAAGTGTTGCAAATGGGAATGTGTTCCTTTACAAGGAAAAGGGTGATTTAAAGTTGCATGCTTTCTGATGGAATGTGCAAAGGGCAAAACTTCAGAATTTGTGCAGGGGTCAGACACCTAGAGGTCTTTCCCAGAAGTGCATCCTTCCACAGGCCATACAATTCATTCACTAATTTAACGCACTTCACTCTGGAGTCAGCGTTGTCTGATGCTGCACCCCAATGGAAGTAGTGAGATGTGGACAGAAGCGTCCCAGTCCTCCTAGACAAATGATACCCATAAGCAGGCAAGGCAAAATCAGAAAAGTAAAAGAGAGCTGCATCAGGGGAAAAAGGAGGGTAAGGATAGAATAAAAAGGACCAAGAAGAAGAGGAGAGCAAGGAATGGTAACCCAAGCCACCTCATTTATTTTTTCTACTCATTGTGTCAAAGTTCCTTTTAATTGTCTTGATTAATTGGCCTGTGCCTGAGTGGTTGTACAATTCCCTATGTCACGCCAGATGTGTGCACGCACGCCAGATGTGTGCATGCACACACACAGAGATAGAAATTCATCCTTGTTATTCTCAGAGAAAGGTACACAGGTAGGGGAGTAATTTCAGTAGTATTTGAGCACAGCTAAATCCCTCCATGAGTTAATGTGATGACAATGGCATATTACCTTAGGATGGGTCACTTTCTATTAAGCTGCTTATTTACTTATGGACATGCCAACTCAAATTCAGCATGCATTTAGTGATAAGAAATCCAAGCATATAGTCTGGGGTAATCAATACTTTTTTCTGCAATAAACTTGATGCAAATTTATTAAGACTATTTGAGAAATTATAGCTTTTACCAGGTCAACAACTTCTGGCCAAAAATGTACTTCTTCCAAATTCCTTTAATATAGTTTGTCTTGTCAGAAACTTTTGCTCATGTCATATAATTATATTGAGTGTTTTTTTTTTTTAATGTAACCTTAAAGGTATGAATTCATTAAAATAAATTAGCCATAATTTTTTAAATTTTTTCATTTTTTCTGATTATTAGAAGTAAACTATAGTTATACATCAGTATAAAGTACATAGGATGTTTGTTACAGGCCTACAATGTGAATTAATCAAATCAGGGTAATTGGGGTATCCACCACCTCAGGCATTTATCATTTCTTTGATTCACATTTATAACTAAATCTTTTTTTTTTTTTTTTTTTTTGAATTTATTTATTTTTTAATGTGGAGAAGGGGCAGGGAAAGAAGGCGAGGGAAGAGGTGAGTGACAGGGTCGGACCAGTGGCATGGTACCACATTGGCTGTATCTAGGTAGAGGCAGTTTCAGGCCGGGCCTTGCTGAGCCGTTGCTACGCGGAAGTAGCTCGATGGATCCGCTTCTAGTCAGGCTCGG
>CAUYPK010097143.1:0-48507 GCA_963574355.1 Loris lydekkerianus | reverse complement strand
CAATTTTACACCATTCAATATATGATATTGGCTGTGGGTTTGCTGTAGATGGCCTCTATCAGTTTAAGAAATGTCCCTTCTATGCCTATTTTCTTAAGTGTTCTGATCATGAAAGGATGCTGGATATTATCAAAGGCTTTTCTGCATCAATTGAGAGAATCATATGGTCTTTTTTATTTTATTGATGTAATGTATTATATTGATAGATTTGCATATATTGAACCAATTTGCATATGTTAACCCTGGAATAAAACCAACCTAATCATGGTGTATAATTTTTTTGATGTGTAGTTGAATTCTGTTTGCTAAGATCTTATTGAATATTTTTGCATTGATATACATTAATGATATTGGTCTATCATTTTCTTTGTTGGATCCTTTCCTGGTTTGGGTATCAGGGTGATATTTGCTTCATAGAATGTGTTTGGAAGTATTCCTTCTTTTTCTCTGCTTTGGAAAAGGTTGCATAATATAGGTACTAGTTCCTCTTGAAAGGTAAATTTTTTTATTAGGATTTATGTGGCATAAATTTTTCCATAAATTTACTTTCTACTTACCCTTTTCATTAATTTGAAAGTGGTTTCTTGTGGATAGCATATTATTAGGGTGTTGCTTTTCCCTGTAATCATCTTGACAACCTTTCTTTTGATTATGTGCTTTGTGTATTTAAATTTGTGTAACTATAGATGTGTTTGGTCTAGGTCTATCATGTTATCCATTGTTCTCTGTTCTCTGATTTCCACTGCCCTCTTTCCTTTTACTGTCTTCTTCTGGATTATTTGGATATATTTTAGTTTTCCATTGTAACTTATCTATTGAGTTTTAAACTACATTTTTTCATGTAGGTTTTTTTTTTTTTTCTTTAAGTAGTCCATCTAAGGATTAATATAAATCTGTAACTTTTCAGTTAAAATTCTCATATTCTATTTAGAATGAGTATTTTAACACTTTGAGTGGAATGATTTTGAATATTATGTTATGAAACTCTGGGCCTTGTTTAGTTCCTATTATTAAGTTTTTCAAGGAGTTGACCCAATTAAGTTCAGGCTACAAGTCCTTACCAGCCTTCAGGATGTTTCTTATGTCAGTTCAGGTTTCAAGGTATTTGCAGTGCCATTTGGATAATATAGATCATGCCAGTGCCAGTCTGGGACCTATAAAACTTCTGCCCCACAGTTCAGTTCTCCAAGACTGGAGTGTGCTATTTAGGGTCAGATTTGGGCATGTAGTTTGGGAGTAAGCCCAGGAGAAGCTCATACACAACATTATGGGGTCATTTTCTTGAACATTCTTCCAGATACTTTCTGGTTTCTAGGAATCACCTAGTCTTCTTGATAGAAAATTGGGATTTTGTTTTCTCAGTGCCACACACTTTTTGCATCTGTATCTGCCTCTGGAGCCAAGTGGCAGGAGGACAAAGAGAAAAGAAACAGATTCTCCCCACACTTTTGGGACATGGTTCTTCTGGTCAGAGAAGGCTTCTGTCCCTCTGAGTTGTAGGTGCCTGTCTGGCCACCTTGGCCACTGCTATAGTGGGACTCCCTGAGGGTGGGTGGGAGAGAAACAACATCCAAATACAGCGGATTTCCCCTGTTCTCTCACGTCCCTTTCTTCAGATCAGAGAGTTTCTTTTAGAGTCCTTCATGTCTATTCCCCATTTCAAGCTGCTACTGAGTTTAGGCCAAGGGGATACTGCAGAAACAACAAAACAAGGACTCACCACAGGATTAGTGCAGCTTCCAATCTGGTTTCCTTCTCCAGTCCACCTGCTACCATTTACCTTCAGAGTCCTCGGACAGCTGATCCATGCATTCTGTCCAAGTTTTTAGATGCATTCAAATGAAAGAGATGGGAGAAGTATGCTACTCCATCTCAACCCTTGCTTTGTATATTGATGTTTTCAGATATCACTAAAGGGATTATCTAAGCACTGTTTGCCTACTAGTGTGAGGAATATAAAAGCAAAAGGAAAGGGAACAAACATTTATATCAATACACGCCATCATTTTTAAGTTAATACAACAACTATATAAGGTAGAAGAAACAGATTTGGTAGAAAAAGCAAAGTTTGGACAATGGAATGATAATGAAAATGTTCACATCCCTGGCCCTCCCAAGACCACATGCAATCACCACATCCAGGGTGATCCTTACACCCTGAAGGTAGTATCTGTGTCATAATCATGAGATGTCAGGGACTTTGTGAGTTGCATTTTAATTAAGTACCCCCAAAGAATATGCTTCAGCCTCTGGGAAAGATACCAGGTTTCAAAGCTGACCAGCCAAGGGAGAAGCAGGAGTCTGAGACCCTCTCAATGATCCTCGCTTCACACTGTGGAATGACAGCCTGTCCACAGGGCCACATGGCTGCACACTATAGACTTTAAGAGGAGGTTTTTCTTTTCTTGTGGGTTTTGGTGTGAATGGCACCCCTGGAGATGTGCACGTGATGGCTATGTGCTCTCTTCGTAGGAAAGGTCCTGGGCAATTAGAAAAATTAGGGGTAGTGATGACAGCCTGTCATTTCTTCTCTTCATTTACCCTCTGCCTTTTTCTTCCTCTCCCAGTGCTGGAGGAAGATGGTCATCATCTCTCCAGAGTCTTTGAACCTCTGTAGAAGAAGCTGTCCACTCTCCCGAAGTGCCCCTACAGGACTGAACTTCTCGGGCTGGGCAGAGCACACCCCCAACACTGGTGAGTCACGTGCCTTTTCTGTTACATAGTCTGGGTGCTCTGGTGAGGAGGACAAGAAGTGTCACTGGCAACTGTGTCCTCTTATCTGTCAAAAGTAGATTAAAGGACAAAGAGATTAACGGTTGTCTTACACGCCCAGTTAGGAAGGAGTTCCTAGTACCTAGAGAAGGCAATTCTTACCTTGAGGCAGATTGCATTATTGAACTCCCAAGCCTGGCTCCATTATCTAATTGTGATCAGAACTACTGACTATCCCTTGGCCTTGTAATAGGACATAACTTCCAGAAGAAATCATCATGTGGTGGGTTGTCTGTAATCCAGCAATGGAACTTGGATATTTTCCCTTCTGAGGAGCAGGAGCCTCTTGCTTGAGTTTTATAGCAGCCTCTGAGTTCCTTTCCCAAAACTATAACGACAGCATCCCATCACACATTCGTCTGTAAAAGGTGAGTTTTTTGTGCCAGAACAGAATTGAGCCCCATGTGAGAGCCAGGATGGGCCTCTGCACAACGACTGCCTTCCTCATACCTGACCCAGGAGGCACACGAGAAGCTCTGGGGGAAGGACAGATGTCAAGATCAGGTCTTGAACACAGGTGCAGACTGTGTTAGGTGGTGGCCTTACCATCTAAAAGCACTCAAATGGATGAAGGGAAAGGCTGAATCTGGTGTTTAAGAAAAGCACACAAGAGCTAAGCCCTGCATAGAGTTGAAAAAACAAAACAGCCACGGCTGTCAAACACACACTTGTCCAGGCTTAGGGAGAAGGAGTGGGCTGGTGCTCAAGGCTGTCAGTACTTTGGTTCCATTGGAGCTGTAGACACATACAAAGCCAGCAAGGGCAGGCAGAAGACAATGACACACAGTGGTCAACCCCACACTAGAGTTTAGCATGCGCTATGCTAAGGAGTCGGTCCATACAGACCCTGAGTCTTGAGCCCTGAACTGACTCCATGTACACTTGGTTGCCCTGGAAGAGTTTGCTGCCCATAATAGCTGCTGATGTGATGGTGTTTCATTAGCAAATGGACCTACTCAAGTTGCACTGTGAAACGGACTTTTATTCTGTCCCATACACATCCAAGAATTACCCTGATGTGGGAGCATGCCATCCTCTGCCCACCTGGTGGGTGCCCAGGATAAACCCAACCACATCCCCTCCTCTCTCGGTGGGGAGCCGGCAGGGCCAGATGCAACCTTGCTGAGTCCCTGGCACCTCCTGAGTTGATGCCTGTGACTCTGGAAGGTTCTGCAGGGTTTACCAGGAATTTTTCTACTTGCCTTCTGGTCGCATGGTTACTTCCCAAGCTATAGGTCATCTGTTTCTTTACGCCAGTTACTATCTTTGTTGTATCTCATGGGTACCCTTCCTCAGTTTTTAGTGCTAGTAAAGGACTTTGCCTACTTTTTAAAACAGCTTTTTAGGGTACAGTTCACATACAATTCAGGTATTCTTAGCACACTCACAGATATGTGCAGTTATCACTACAATTTTAGAACATTTTCAGCCTTTCATAATAGAGTCTGCATCCTTTAGCTATTACCCTCCCTCTATTTTCGATTTGCTTGTGAATGAATCGTATAAGATCTGGTGACTGGCTCCTTTCACTTGGCATAATGTTTCCAAGTTCATCCACATAGTCACATGTACTGGTATTTCATTCCTCTTCATGGCCAAGCAACGGTCATTGTATGGCTAGACCACAATTTGCTTACTCATTCATCTGCAGTGGATGAGCATTTGGATTGTTTCCCTCCTTTGGCTACTTTATAACGCTGCTATAAATACCATTTCTGTGCACATTTCAAAATTTGTCTCCATTTCTTTTGGGTATATACTTACCAGTGTTGAATTACTTGACAAAGTGCCAGGCTGTTCTTTGAAGCAGGCCCACCAGGAGGGTCATTCCTCCACTCTCTCTGCATCCTCATCAACACTTGTTCTCTGACTTTTGGAGAGAACTTTCTCTAGCCAACCTGGGGGGTGTGAAGTTGAATCTCAGTATGGTTTTGATTTGCATTTCCCTGATGACTGATGATATCAAGCTTTTCCTCCTGTGCTTATTGGCCATTTGTGTCTTCTTTGGAGAAATGTCTACCCAAACCCTTTACTCATTTTTATATTAGGTTGTCTTTTTTTACTGAGTTGTAAGTGTTCTTTATATTCTGGATAACAGTCCCGTATCAGATGTATGATTTCCAAACACTTCCTCCACTGCTATGGGTTTGTCTTTTCACTTTCTTGATGTTGTCCTTTGAAGCACAGAAGTTTGTTTTGTTTTGGTTTGGTTTTAAAGAGGTCCAGTTTACATAATTTTTCTTTTGTCATTTGTGCTTTTGGTGTTCTAAGAATCCTTAGCCCAATCCAGATTCATGAAGATATGCTCCTGTGTTTCTCTTAAGCATTCCATAGCTCTAGCTCTTACATTAAAGTCTTTCATGCATTTTGAGTTATTTCTATGGGGCGGTCGGTAAGGGTCCAGCTTCCTTCCTCTGCATGTGGCTATCCAGTTGTCCCAGCACCATCTGTGGTAAGGACTATTCTTTTTCCCTTTGAACAGGCTTGTTAGTCTTGTGAAAAGTAAGTTGACCACAGATCTGTTGGTTTATTTCTGGATTCTAGTTGTATTCCACCAATCTGTCTGCTCTTGTGTCACTGCCACACTGTCATAGTTGCCATTGTTTTGTAATAATCAGGAACAGTGAGTCATTAAAAATATCATTAAAAAACAGCCACCATATAACTAGCTTTTACAATGGAATCCGTCTGAGGTATAAGTTTTTAAAAGAAATTTTGTTTTATCAGTTTCGCTATTTTGTCCTTAGAGCACAATCGTTTATACTTATCAAATGTGGCAGCATGTTTTTTGCATCTAATGCCTTTTCAAATTATAGTTTTTGAAGTTTCTTAATAATCAAATAAGAATTTGATTATTAATACTTAATATTTAATAATTAATAATTAATAATAATTAATAATCAAATAAGAAGTTTTTGAAGTATCTTAATAATCAAATAAGAATGCTGGGGCACAGTGGCTCACCCTGGAAGGCTGAGGTGGGTGGATTGCCTGAGCTCAGGAATTTGAGACTAGCCTGAGCAAGAGTGAGATCTCATTTCTTAAAAATATATATATGTATGTATGTGTGTATATATATATATATATATATATATATATATATATATATATATATATATATATATGTAGCCTGGCATTGTGGCAAGCATCTATGGTCCCAGCCACTTGAGAGGCTAAAGCAAGGGGATCACTTGAGCTCAAGAGTTTGAGGTTGTTGTGAGCTATAACGCCACAGCACTCAACCAAGGGTGACAAAGTGACACTCGGTCTCAAAAAAAAAGAAAAAAGAATGCTTCCCTGACTTCTAAATAACATTGAACACCTTATGTTGCAATGGTAGGTTGAAATATTATCCATAGTTACTGCCTCGCTAAGTCACCTAATGTCTGATGGTGTCTACTCAACTGTCTGCACTTGGAAGATAACACACTGGAAGCCGCTCACCACTGGAAAACTGAAGTCAGACATGCACGCAAATAGCGACAGCATATGTACATTTATTTTATGGGACATTGCCATATGATGTGGTCTATAAAGTTTACCCTTGAGAACTATACAATCAAGTTCCACAAAGACGTCACAATTGAATTAATTGCCATCCTGGGCTGCATGTGGCCCATGGGCCTTGGGTTGAACACTCCTGCTGTAAATAGATAAGCTATCATCCAGGCTTTTCTGCACATTTACAGAGCACAGGCAGAGAAGATTTAGAATATTCATTCGTAAGGGCCCGGAAATTTTTCAGAATGACTGACTTAAAGTCAGCAGCCGCAATAGCGCCTAACAAGAGGATCAGCCTGTCCCTGGAAGCTTTGACTTCTCCTTTCTCGCTATGGAAGTCCTAGATGGCATCTACTTCCAGCATAAGGCTGTTGCATCTACATGGACAATCTTTTGTTTGGTATAACCATCTTCATCCATTATCTTAGCTCGATCTTCTGGATAACTTTCTGTAGCTTCTCCGTCAGCACTTGCTGTTTCACCATGTTAGGTGTGCATTCTGAAGGTCTTTCCTTAAGTCTCATCAACCACCCTCTGCTAGCTCCCAGTTTTTTTTCTGCAGCTTCCTTACCTCTCTCAGCCTTCACAAAACTGAAAAGGAGCTGGGCCTCGCTCTGGATGAGGCTTTGGCTTAAGGGAGTGTTGTGGCTGGTTTGATCTTCTACCCAGACCATTCGAACATTCTCCATATCGGCAATAAGGCTGTTTTACTTTCTTTTCATTGGTGTGCTGACCAGAGTAGCAGTTTTGATTTCCTTTAAGAATTTTTCCTTTGCATTCAGAATTCGGCTGTTTGGCTCAAGGACTACATTTCAGCCCATCTTGGTGTATAACAACAGTTCTCAACCTGTGGGTCGCAACCCTTTTTTAACAATGAAAATGTACCACGACATTGGGAAGGTTGAGAACCAGTGGTCTATAACATGCCGTCCTCATTAAGGTTAATTGTTTCCAACTTTTGATATAAAGTGAGAGATGTACAATTCTTCTTTTCACTTGGAAACTTAGAGGATTATTAATTGGCCTAATTTCAGTGCTGTTGTTTCTCAGAAAATAGGGCGTTCCAAGGAGAGGGAGCAAGACCTTGAAAAAATTCTGGGTGCAGTGGCTCATTCTTGTAATCTAGGACTCTGGGAGGCCAAGATAGGAGGATACCTTGACCTCAGGAGTTTGAGACTAGCCTCACCAAGAGTGAGATTCCATCTCTAGTAAAATAGAAAAATTAGCTGGGCATCATGGTAGTTTTGAGAGGCTGGGGCAGGAGGATCACTTGAACCCAGGAGTTTGAAGTTGCTGTGAGCTAGGCTGATACCACAGCACTCTAGCTGGGGCAACAGAGACTCTCTCTCTCTCTCAAAAAAAAAAAAAAAAAGACATTGGAGCAGACGGTCAGTGGAGCAGTCAGAAAACACATAACATTATTAAATTTGCTGTCTTACCGGGCCTGGTTCATAGGGCACTCCAAAGCAATCACAGTAACATCAAAGATCACTCATCACAGAAAATTGTGAAAATTACCAAAACGTAACAGAGAGATATAAAGTGAGCACATCCTGTTGGAAAAATGGCACTGATGGACCTGCTCAATGCAGTGTTGTCAGAAACCTACAATTTTTAAAAAAAAAAAAAAAAAAAAAAAAAAAAAATACGATATTTGCAAAGTGCAATAAAGTAAAGCGCAATAAAGTAAAGCACAATAAAATAAAGTATGCCTGTAATTGGATCACATTTTTTATCTAACCTGACACTCTTGCCTTTTGATTGATTTAATCCATTCACATTTAGTGTTATTATTGATATAATTGAATTTACATCTACCGTTTTATTTTTTGTTTTCTATATTTCTTATAATGTTGCTGCTCTGTTTCTCCTTTACCGTTTTTTTTCACACCAACTGAATATTTTCTAATGTTATATTTTATTTTTATTCATGATTCACTGTATTTTTTGCATGTTTTTAGTAGTTGTTTTAGGATTTAACATATACATGTCTTATCAGAATCAACCTCAGGTATGTACTACCTTAATACCAGTAATAGTTAGAAATATTTCTACATAGCTCTATTCTCATCTTCCCTTTTTGTAATTTTAGTGTTATACATATTACATCTTTTGATGTTACAGACCCAACAGTGCATTAATAAAATGATTACTCCATCATACATCAGCATTTTATTAGCCCATTACAGATTTTCTCTCACTCACCTCCTTTTAGCTGCTTTATTGGCACATAAATTCCATATATATTCCATTTCTATGTTGTAAGTCCATATAAATTCCATTTCTATGTTATAAGTCCAAAAGATTTTATACACATATATTTTATACAATTGCTTTTTAAATTAATTAAGAGAAGAAAGGAGAGAAATAAGAATTTATAGTGTCTTTTATAATTACAGAATGACCTTCACCAATGCCCTTTTTGTGTTCATTTGCATTCACATTATCATCTAGGGTCACTTGCTTTCAGTCTGAAGAACTCCTGTTAGTGTTTCTTGTAAGTTGGGTTTGCTGGGAACTAATTCTTTGAATTTTTGTTTATCTGGGAAAGTATTTAGTCTTCATTTTTGAAAGAAAATTGCTGCTGTAATATTGTGAACTATATATTTAATCAATGTCCCTTTTTCCTGGCATACAACTCCTAAAATTCTTGCTGTCTCCAAAGTGATATCTTCCTGTATGTTACTAATTGACTGATTGACTGATGGCTAGCAGCCCATAGGCAGCTTCAGGTCACCAGAAAAACCAAGGCAGGATCAGAGGGTTGGAATTCTCAGCCTCCCCCCAAACCTCTGTGGAGGGGAGTGGGGCTAAACGTTAAGTTGATCATCAATGGCTAATGGTTGAATCATGCCCATGTAATGAGGTCTCCATAAAAGGTCCAAAAGGACAGGGTTTTGGAAAGCTTCCAGATAGCTGAAAATGTGGAGACTTATAGGAAGGTGAATAAGAACTCACCTATGTGAATGGTGAGTGGTGCGTGGGGGAGAGTGATATCTCCCAACCCCATGGGAAAATAAGTTCTTGAGCTTAGGACCCCTCCCGACCTTGTTCTAATATATAGGTCCTCATCTGGATGTTTATTTATATTATAGAGGCCACAAAAACTTGCTGTTTCCCCCCAAAAGTTTGCTGAAAGTGTTGCTGCCCAGCCAGGGTCATCTGCCCACTGCCCAAGAGAAAGAGTTTATTCCACATAGCACTAAACGGGGAGATGGGAGAAATTTCTCAAATCCACCTTCCCTAGAATTGGGGAAATGGTTTTTAAAGATACTTTGGAGGGCAGAAGATGAAGCAATCAGGGTCTGCTAAGTGGCTAGTTTGGGGGGCTGAAGAATCAGTCGTTGAGCATGGGCCACCTTCTGGGTGGGTCAGCCAATCCACTGGAATGCAAGACCTGAAAGATACATCAAAACTTTCCCTGAAGTTCTGAACAGGTAATGCTTTCTACAGAGAAGAGTTAAGAATCTTTACAACTACCAGCTCTGCCCTCTAGAGTAACAATTAAAGAGAAGCAGTGAAAGGGACTTTACCTAACAAATGCAATCAGTGTAACCTGGTTTCTTGTACCCTCAATGAATCCCCAACAATTAAAAAAAAAAAAAATGAAGCAAATAAGGGGGCGGTGACTATTATCAAGCAAAGGAGGGGACAGTGGCTGGTCATTATCACTATTTTAGCCAAGCCTGCTCCTTCACAGAGTTTGGGGGCCCTTCCTCCAGTTCTTGCCTTGCCTTACCTCATCAGTTGGTAAGGGTGGTTTCGAAAAATCAATCACAATTAAGGGAGATTAATGAGATATGTTTATTTCCAAATACCATGTGCATGGGGAGAATCACAAGAGTGATTACCCAATATTTCAATGAAACACAGATATTTTTATACCTGCCTTTTAGAAGAGAAGGGGGAAAATGTGACATATATGCAACAAATAGTTTCTAGGGGGGATGAAACAGATTGACTTGTAAATTAGCCTGAGAGACAGGTTATACCTTTTAAAAGATTTTAAAAGATTTAAAATGCTATCTAGGTCCGCTAGCATTCTTGATCTTTCCTGCAATATATTGAGCTAATAGGGAGAGGAAAGGAAATTAGTTGCCCCCTTGGATCTTTGGATTAGGTCAGTCCAGTTTATGTAGGTAGAGGGAAACCCCCTTTCAATGCTTTCTGATCTCAAATGGCCTTTAATTCAAGGTATTTTTTATGCCAAGGAGTTCTATTTTAGTGTGAAATTTCTTTAGCTCCTTCAATATCCTTTCAAATACCCTTTGTAATGAATTAGTAACTTGAAGCATTTCCCTGAGTTCTGAGGTCAATCTCTACAAATTATGGGGTCATAGGAACCCCAACATGAACCCAGTCATAAATTTCAGAGGTCTGGAATTGTGACTGATGAGAAAAAGGGCTGGCCTTGGGGAATGAATCCCCAACCAGTGGGATTTGATTTCATCTCCAGGTAGATAATCAGAGTTGAAGTGGAGAACACTCAGCGGGTGTCCACTGCAGATCTGATTGCTTTCTTTTGGTAGAGAGAAATCCCCACATATTGTGAGGTCACAGCAGGCTTCTGAGTTGATTGTTGTGTGAGAGCAGACGAAAAATGATTTGAGTTTTTCCAAACAGCTGCATAAAGTGTTTTTGGTTGACAAGGGTTTTGTTTTTTTTTTCTTTTAGCCACTAAGCCAGCTGTCAGTCATATTGACAGTTACAACTAATAAGTTATATTGTTGTTATTCTCTAGCTGGTTCCCAGATTTTACCCTTGTCTTTTACTTTCAGCATTTTTCCTATGATGTATCTGTGGGTCTCTGTGTTTATCTTCCTTGGAATTGTAAAGTTTCCTGGTTGTGTGGTTTATTGTTTTTCAGTAAATTTTGAACGTTTTTATTATTTCTTAGAATATTTTTTCTTTCTCTTTTTCTTTCTGGTGTTCCCATTATTCATATGTGATGTCCCACCTTTTTCTGAGGCTTTGGTAAGTTTTTTTTTCATGGTTTTCTCTGTGTTCTTTGACTCGTATAATCTCTATCAATCTGTCTTCAAGTTTGCTAAATCTTTCTTCCACCTGTTGAAACCTATTGTTGAGCCCTTCTAGTGAATTTCTATTTTAGTTATTATATTTTTCAACTCTAGAATTTCTGTTGGGTTTTAAGTCAGCTGTCTGCATCTTAAAATGTCAGGGTTTCAGGCAGATGTGTCCTCTGTTTTTGGAGTGCCCTTGGTTGCAAAATGACCAAATAAATAAAATTTATTTGAGAAGGAGAAAGATAGGTTTATAGAGCAAGAGCAAGACATGGGCTTATACAGCAAGATGTATTCACATAGACAGTGAACAAGCTTCCATTGCCACAGCAAGTAGACAAAAAGGCCTGGATAAGGGCATGTGATTCTGTTTTATGCTGTCTGGCTTGGACCTACATTGTGATTCAGAAGTCACCTTGAAACCTGAGTCTTAAATGCATGTAGACCTCCCATGAGCCTCTCTGAGAGCCCATTATAGAGTGTGGACCTCAGTGTAGATTTAAGCTAATGATTGATAATTAGCCTTAAGGCTGTTTTACGTCCCCTTCAAGACTCTATTTTACCTGTTGGCCATCTAAAGAGTCTTCTGCACCCTTGAGTTGGCAAGCTAAACTCTGATTGGTAGATTGGTGTGTGGGGTTCCCTCCTCCCCAGGCGTAAGCAATCACTTGTGACTGAATTAAGGTAGGTGGCACCAAAATGGGGGCCTGGGCCTCCCCACCACCCCTTGTCCTTTTTCCCTAGGAAGGAGGGATTTCTACTTAACCTATCTACCATTTCCACTTGGTTCTTTTGTATAATTTTAATCAAAAGATTGAAAGAGATTTCAATCTCTTTTATAATTATAAATCTCTAAATCTATAATTTATAATAAATCATAGAGATTTATAACTTATACTCTATTTGATGTAACATTATCATATCTTTTCCTTTTCATGATTTTTTAGTTCTGTGGACATCTTTATAATGGCTATTTTGAATTTTGATAAATCTGACACGTGGTCACTCCCATAGTTTCTATTGCCTTTTATATTTCCATCATATAGGTCATACTTTCCTGTTCCTTTGCGTGTCTCAATTTTTGTTTGGAATCTGGACATTTTAGATAACATACTATAGCAACTTTAGTACTGCTCCCCAGCAGTTTTGCTTTTGTCATTTGCTTATTTAGTAACTGGCTAAATTGTTTTGATGAAATGCATTTCCCTTCCCACAGTGTTAAGCCTCTGATGTTGGTCTTCAGCAAGGTGTCATGGTCACTGTTGGATGACAGGGGCTTTGCCAGAACTCTTTTCCACTCTTTCCCTGCCCACACCCAGATGTAAAACTCCACTCATTAGCAGCTGATTACTCTGTTATTTTCAATATTGTCCCGGGGCACAAATTGTTCTACAAGCTAATGCAATCAAATTCTGGCTCACTTGAAGGAACACTTTCTGAGGCCAATGTTTGGTCTTTGTTCGCATCCCAGAAGAGCTTCTCTTAACTTTCTTATTCTCTGTTCTCTCATACAAATCGTAGGGTTCCCGTCCAGGCTGTCAGTTTGTTAGATTCAAGATCTTCCAGTTTGCTTTACTGCAACCTGCACTACGCTTGAAAGTACCTTTGGGTTTAAACTTCTCTGTGCTCTGTTAAATGAGGTCAGTTCCTTTGGACAAAAATCAGGAGCTATCTGTTTTACAGCCCACTTCTCCCCCAGGCAAAACGTTTGAGCTGGAGCTCTGGAGGTGAGGATGAGGACAATGGCAAGCTTCTCTCTGAGTGACACTCTGTGGGTCCTTGGGGAGGGACAGCATTAGACCAAGGTCCTCTCAGCTTGCCTCTCCTGGCATGGAACCACTGCCTTACAAGCTCAGTGTTCTTGGCATGCTCAAACACTCTCACCCGGCAACAGGTAGCTGGGGGCAGGGCAGAAAGGCCTCTGCCAGAGCTGGAAGAGAACAACCCTGTGTTGTTGGTTGCAGCAGCCCATTGGACCATCTCTGCCTTTCTGGGCTGGGAGGGGGTCAGAGGAGGAGCAGTCTTGGTTCAAGCAACACAGACTCTCACCTTTCTTACTGAATTGTTGATTTTCATTTATTTTTCTTTCTTTTTTTCTTTTTCTGTGACAGTCTCTGTCACCCTGGGTAGAGTGCAGTGATGTCATCATAGCTCACGGCAACCTCAAACTCTTGGGCTCAAGTAATTCTCTTGCCTTAGCCTCCTGAGTAGCTTGGACTACAGGCACCTGCCAAAGTGCCTGGCTAGTTTTTCTATTTTTCTTAGAGTTTTGCTGATCCAAAACTCCTGAGTTCAAACAGTCCACCCACTTTGGCCTCCCAGAGCACTAGATTACAGACTTGAGCCACGATACCCAGCCAATTGTTGATTTTCTTTTTCTTTTTCCTTTCTTTCTTTCTTTCTTTCTTTCTTTCTTTCTTTCTTTCTTTCTTTCTTTCTTTCTTTCTTTCTTTCTTTTTTTTTTTTTGACAGAGCCTCAAGCTGTTGCCCTGGGTAGAGTGCTGTGGTGTCACAGCTCACAGCAACCTCCTGGGCTTAAGCCATTCTCTTGCCTCAGCCTCCCAAGTAGCTGGGACTACAGGTGCCCACCACAACGCCAGGCTATTTTTTGGTTGGAGTTGTCATTGTTGTTTGGCAGGTCCAGGCTGGATTTGAACCCGCCAACTCTGGTATATGTGGCTGGGGCCTTAGCCACTTGAGCTACAGGCACTGAGCCCAGTTGTTGATTTTCTTAAACATACATTTCTTAATTTGCTGTTGACTCTTAGGACCATTCCAGAGGTTTTAAATGGTTGCTTTTCAAATAATTTTCACCAGTGTCACTGGGGAATGGGTTATTGGAGTTCCTGTCACTGTCTTGCCTGAAGTCAGTCTCAATTTTCTCTTATTTTGTATAGCCTGTTGGTCGTTTTAGTGAGTGTGACTGTGTTCTTGTTGTACCTCATCCTGATGCCTTTCTTAAATGTCTTCATTAAATCCTCAGCAGCAGCATTGTGCTCTGCACACAGTAGGTTCACAATGTCATTTCTGCCAGTGGTACTGGTGATATTCGTGGGGAATGGTCACAAAGGAGAGAAAGGGAATTAACAGTTTTATAGAGTGGCTGAAAGCACAGCCAGGAGCCTGGCACCAATTCTACCACTCCCTGGGTGTGTGACTGTAGATTATTTTGAGCCCCAGTTAATTTCAACTGTAAAATGGGCTAATAATGGTATCTTTCAGATAAAGCTGGGGAGATAAAATAATGTATGCAAAGTATCTAACACCTGGTATATACTTAATATGAGCTAACATTTCAGGCATTGCTAGATACTGTGGCAGATTTCAGATCAGAATTCTGCCACGTAGTTGTTAGTATTCTTATTTGATGGTGAGGAGAGAAACATGTCGGAGGTTGAGTAATTTACTAGGTCACAACTAAGAGACAGAACCAGGACTGGAACCTAGACTGCTCTGGATTTAAGCTTCTTTCCATCCAGCACTGGTGTAGAAACTGAAGTGTAGGATCAGGAGAGACAAGAGAGAAACTCACCGCTAGGCTTGGACCAGTTTCAGTCTCATTCTGTTTCTGCTTCTACATGTATGGTTGAATTTCATCTCCTACTTTAACATCATCAAGCCAGCCTCAGGAAACACTGATCTTTCTGTGCTGACACCGGGTAACTGTTAATTCCTATACACATACAAACACACACGTATTACACAATACAGATACATTCATGTACTATATAATGATAGAACATGTATATGACAGTGGTCCTCTGAGATTATAATGGAGCTGAAAAATTCCTATTATCTAGTGATGTTGCATCTGTCATAATACCGTAGGACAATATATTACTCAATGTGTTATGGTGATGCTGGTGTGAACAAATATATGTATTTTTTTGAGACACTCTCAAGCTGTCATCCTGGGTAGAGTGCTGTTGCATCACAGCTCACAGCAACCTCAAACTCTTGGGTTTAAGCAATTCTCTTGCCTCAGCCTCTCAAGTAGCTGGGACTATAGGTGCCTGTCACAACACCTGGCTGTTTTTTTGGTTGCAGTTGTCACTGTTGTTTGGCAAGCTCAGGCTGGGTTTGAACCTTCCAGCTCCGATGTATGTGGCTGGGGCCCTAGCTGCGGAGCTATAGGCCCCAAGCCTAAACAAATATTTTTTATGGATTTAGTGTGTATGAGTGTACAGTGTGTATGAAGTCTGCAGTAATATAATGTCCTAGGCCTTCACATTCACTCACCACTCACTCACTCAATCACCCAGAGCAACATCCAGTCATGCAAGCTCCCTTCATGGTAAATCCTTGTACAGGTGCACCATTTTTTTGTCTTTTATATTGTATTTTTACTGTACCTAAGTTTAGATATGTGTAAGTACCAATTACCTACCACTGTGTCACAACTACCTCCAGTAATTCTACAGTAACCTGCTATACAGGTTTATAACTTCAAAGCAATAGGCCATACCCCATAGCCTGGGTGTGCAGTAGGCTATGCTGTCTTGGTTTGTGTAAGTGCTCTCTGTGATGTTCAAACAAGATCATCTAACAAAGCATTTTTTAGAACATATCCCTGTCATTCAGCAGTGCATAAATATATATGAACACTACATGTAAATGTACCTAAATAACTGGGAAGATTTAAATGAGAAGAGGACTTAGTAAAGGCATGCCACTTGGCTGTCACACCAGCTAGAGCCTCAGGCTGCTGCCATCTGGATGCTCTGCCACCTTCCACCCAGGAGCATGCCTCGGGCCTCCCACAGTCATGACTCCAATGAGTGAGATCTGTCCTGGCTGGCACCTGTGCAGGCCCAGGACCCACTCATCTCTCCACAGCTGTCCCTGAGCCTGAGTCCATAGCAGGTGCTCGTCCAGGGGAACAGCAAGCCACCAACAGAGCAAGTGCTGAGAAGGAATAAACCAAGGCTGAAGAGGGACATTGACTGAGATCTGAAGGTTGAGAAGGAACCAACGTCATGAAAAGCCAAGAGAGGATCATGGTAGGTGAAGGGGACAGGAAGTGCCAAGGCCCCCAGGGAAGAGAAGCAGAACCAGGCAGTGGCTGCGGCTGGGAGTGCAGAGAGCAGGGGACTGAAGGGTCGGGGGGAGAAATCCTGGGAAGTATGAGGACGCATGGCATGATCTGATGTACAACACATTTTAGAGCTCCCTGGGGTTGCTCTGTGGACAACACTCAAGCTGTCTTCCAAGCACAGCATGGTTGTGGTAGCTGCTGAGAGAGAATTGGACAACTCTGACATTTATTTTGGAGGTGGAATCTACAGATATGCTGATGGGTCACCATTTGGAGAGGTGACCAATGGTGGCAGTGGCCATCTCTTCTTGAGCAGTTCTCCCCACCCAGGAGGGCTGAGCATGCAGAGCTTCAGGGACAACCAGGAGAACAGAGATGGTGACCCCCCCCCCCCCCACACACACACAAAGAGGATGACGAGTGGAAGCAGTGGGAGGAAGTGTGTGTGTAAGGAGTGACCAGGAAAGGCACACACATCCCCCCACCGAAGTAAAATAAGCTGAGGAACCCAAGGCGGGGTCTTCACGTGGAGATCTGGCTGAGTCACACCCCTCCCCTGCCCCTTAATTGGACACCAGGTAACACCAGTATGAGCTTCGCATGTGTAGAGGTTGGCACTTCACCTAGAACTGTGTGGGGCCATTGCCCAAGATGTGAGGCCAGATAGGAACAAGTTCACGTCATGTACCAGCCGGCCTGCCAAGAGAAGACAGAGTGGAGAGAGACAGAGCTGCGGACCAGGAGCCCGGGGATGGTCGTGGGCCACAGGAAATGGACCCCAGCAGGTGCACCGGAGCACGCTTACACCTCTTACTCATCCCGGCCATGGCAGCACCCTGGCAGCTACAGCCGCACCAAGGGCTGCGGAGGGGTGCGGGTGCTGTGTGTTTAGGAGGACCCAGAGGGCAGCCCGGACCAGCCCTTCAATACGGCCTCTCATTCCCCTCACGCCTCCCACCGTTTTCCACCGCCTGGATTTTGTATTTCACGTGATGACTTCTGGATATCCGACCTCGTTTGGAGCCTTGGAGGCATCTCATCCAGTAGGCCGATTCCAAGCACCTACTGCGCTCTGACATGCGGAGAGGGACAAACAAAACAGCTGACGTCCTGCCCTACCCTGACACCCCCCCCCCAAAAAAAAAACTAACCCTGTCATTCCTGGTTTCTTGTCACGAGCTTCATAGCCCCCATTTTTGGTGTCTGCCTGTCACGTGACTTTCCCTTAGCTTTCTTAAGTCGCTGGGCCCAGACGCTGACTCTACCTAGTACTACCCCTTAGCCACCGCTGAGGGCGGGTCTGACCTGGAGGGCGTCTCTGGCTGCCGGGCGGTGCGCAGGAGCTGGGCGGTGCACGGGATCTGGGGGGGCCCCCACTCACCGCCCGCCTGGCAGGGCCAAGGACCAGGGGCACGTCCCGGCTGAGCGCGCTCCCCGGGCGGCGTGCACGCCTGCCTGCCTGAGTCTCTGCCCCGGGATGGGGGGGTAGTGGGGCTGACATCCCTGCCGGAGATGGAGCGAGAATCCCTGCACAGGCAACGGGCGCGTGGTGCCTGGGCGTCCGCTCCAGAGGACGACCCTACCCTAAACCGCGCGCGCGAATGCGGGCTGCGCGGCCCCGTGGGGACCGAAGGCGGCCCGGTCCCCCGCGCGCCGCGCCCGAGCCTGCACCCGCGCCCGCGCCCGCCGCCGGCGCTCCAGACCTGCGTGCGCGCGTGCGTGAGCGCGTGCGGACCGGGCCCGCGACCCGCGCCGGGGTCGCCTCCGCGGCTCTGCGCCCGCCGGGCCGGCGGGCACCTGGCGGCCAGCGGTGCAAGCCGTCCTACCCGGTGGGCGCGTGGACTGGCCCCTAGCCGCGCGCGCCCCGCGCCTACGGAGGGGCCCCGCCGCCGCGGCCGCACAGCCAGAGCGGACGAGGGACGGCCGAGCGCCTCCCCAGCGGAGCCCCAGGATGTCCTCCGACCCGGAGCGGCAGCCGTGCGGCGTCCAGGATGGGGCCGAGGACGCCGCGCCGCCGCCTGCACGCTCCTTGCCCTCCGACGGCGACACTGGCCCCGGCTCGCGCGCCCAGTCGCCCGGCAGCCCGGCCATCGCCGCCCCACCGCCCCCGGCCCAGCCGTCCCCGAGCCTGTGGCTGGAGCTCGGGCCCGCCTGCGGGAGGGCGCAGCAGTGCCCCAGCGAGTCGAGCGGGCAGGCGAGCGGCGACCTGGGCACTAGCAGCAGCAGCAGCGCGGGGCTGTCCCCGGGCTCCGACTCGGACAGCAGCGGCGTGGTGTGCGGCGGCCGCGGCGGCGGCGGCAGGGGCGTGCGCGGCGCCTTGTCCCGCTCCTGGAGCCTGGAGAGCCTCCGCTCGGCCACCGCCGGTAAGGGCGCCGCCGCCGCCGCCCGTCGCGCCGTGCGCGCCCTCGGCGCCGGGCCGGTCCCCTCGCTCCCCTTCGCCTTCGCCTCTCCTTTCCTGCCTTTCCTTTTCCTCCCTCACTTTTCCGGTGCCTTGCTTCCATCTCCGGGGTCCTTTCCTTCCCGTTTCTTCGCCCGTCTGATTCCTTTTCGTTTTCCTGGTTTCCTTCGGACGCCCTCCCACCTGTCCCTTCTTTGACTCACTTCTGCCGTGGGCCGCCTGTTACAGCCAGGACACTGTTGGTCCCCTAGTAGGGCATGTCGTCAACTAGAATTTGGTCAGTGGATGCGCTATTTCCTTACCCCAAACTGATCCTGATCAGTGGCACAAATGGTTTCCCAAACCGCAGGTTGACCTCTATAAAGGCGGGGAGATGGAAGAGGGCTCGCTGGCCGAGGGCCAGCTGGATCGCGCCGCCTGTGCGTGTTCTGGGCCCTGACCCGGGACTGAGGCTCCCAGCCCAGAGGCGGGAACTGTGCCCTCTGGAACAAGAGTGGGTGTTGCCAGATGTGCGCCCCATACTGCTCCCATATCTCCTGGGAGGGCCAAGTGTTGGGTTTTGATTAAGAGGAACACTTTGGCTCCGAATGTGGATGGACTGAGGAAGTCCAGGGTGGCTTTGTGGGTGGTCATCACCTGCCCTTGGTTATTTGCTGCAGGGGGTTCTATTTCAGGTCTTGGAAACACTCCACAAGTATTTTGAGCCTCTGCGGTGGGGGCACAGGGCATCAGGGAGGTTATGCAGCCCCGTGGAGCGCATGGGGCTGAGGCGCAGCCTGTGGGTGGCAGTGCCCCACCTGCGGGGTCAGAGCAGCAGAGCCAGAGAGGAGCGGTGTATGAACCAGAGACGGGACTCAGCTGTACTGGGAGGAGCAGAGAAAAGGCCGCTCAGGCCGGGGTGAGAGCACCTTGAATGTCAGATACAGGCTTTGGAAAGGGAAGGAGAAGCTGTGCTCACCTCCACATTGAGCACGCCATGATCTCATCTGCCCTCTCCCAAAACAAACCATGTGATTGAGGAAAGTTGAATAATCTACCTGTTGGTTTCTCCTCCCACGAAAAGTTTTTCATTGTTCTGTAGCTCTGATTTCATCCCATCCCAATTCCCTTGAAACCCTCCTTTCCCTTCTCTCAGATGCTTAAACAGAACCCATTCTGAGAAAACCAAGCTACGTAAAAATGTA
Organism: Loris lydekkerianus; assembly: GCA_963574355.1. NCBI lineage: Eukaryota > Metazoa > Chordata > Mammalia > Primates > Lorisidae > Loris > Loris lydekkerianus. The sequence continues at coordinate 28,596 of CAUYPK010097143.1, read as the reverse complement.
AGTGGGACCTTCAGCAAACTGGCAAAGGCTCCCTCCCCCTCTCTCTTTGCCCACATGGCTTGTCTAACTTTCCAGAGTCAAAAAGCATACTCATTCCCACCTCGGAAGCTGGAAACCTGGCCCAGAGAGGCTCAGGGAGGTGGCCCTGGTCCCCCTTCGCTGCCTTGCCCGCCACAGACTCTGCCTTTCTTACTGTTCTCCCAGGAGAAATGGACAGTGATGACAGTGAATGGAGATTTTAGGCAACCCTGAGACCCAGGGATCCCCCAGCCCTGTGGCACTGAGGCAGCCTGGGTGGGTTTCAAAGATACGTGCAGTGTGTGCAGGAAGGTCTGGAGTATATAGGGAAGCACAAGGTGAAAGGCAAAGCCCAGGAAACTCCTCGGAGGGGCTCAGAGCTGCCCTGCACTGGGCTGCATGGCAGTGTGGTGTTGTAAGAGTTGGTGCGAGACCCAGCCTCGAATGTGGTACCTTCACTGAACACTGGCCCACTGGGTCCATAGCAGCACACTGCTCAGCGAGTGGTGGTCAGACCCTAGCCACAGTGGCTCTGAGGAGGGCGTTGGGAATCACCCCTCCTCTTCTTGGCCAGCACTCCCGCTCCTTGGCCCCTGCTTCCTGCCTTGTTTGGTCCAACCTGGGCAAGCAGCCCTAGATATGTGAAAAGACTGCTGAGTGCACTGTGGAATTATAGTGCATGAAGCCGCCCGCCTTTCTCAGCCGGATTGCTGGGCAGTTACCCCTGCTGCCCTGAGACTCACTTTTGCTCTTGTGCAGTGGTACTAGCCATTTGCCATCTTTGGCAAGAACTGAGAAGACAAGCATTCAAATAATTCTCTTTGGATTTGTGGTTTGGATGAGGAAGTCTGGTTGGAAAATACCCTGATAGGTGAGAGAACTTGAAGGGAAGATGAAAGGAAAATTACCTTTCTCGAGCATTTTCTGTATGCCAGGCAAAATACTCCTTGCCTATCTGGACATGAAAAGAGGCTCAGAGAGGGGCAGTAACTTACTCATAGCTGCGCAGTGAGGCTGTGTCTGGACAGAACTTCAGGCCTGGATGGGTAACTTGAAGAGGCCCTTTGCTGGCTGTGGGGTGGAAGGGTGCTGATTTGGTTGGCTCCCCACATGCTCTGCCGACTTGTATTGTTGCTATTCAGCAGTCACAGCTTTTATCTGAGTACCAGCTTTCTCATTTGCAAAACAAAGGAATTAAAATGGAAATGTCTGACCTTGCTGATCTATCCTACTCAGAGTTTTTGATTTAGGGGGCACACTTCCCACTGAGTTGGCATTTGGTGTAGGATGTGTTTTTATTTGACTGGTCTAATGGTTCTAAGACAAAGCACATGTATGTTTATTAAGAAAGATGAAGAGCTGCCAGTAAGGGATCCTTGGCTTAAGTGTTGTCTGATTTTCATGGTGGGCCTGCTGCTTAAACATTTTTGGAGGTCCCAGCAAGAGTCAGAATGGCCTTCATGATGGCAGGCCTGTGAAGGGCAGGACCTGTAGACTTCCATTGTTTCCAAAAGAGATTGTGAATGTTAAATATCCAGTGCTGGCATTTTCATCGAAATGTCATTCATCCTGCTGTGCAGAAGACTTCCCTTGCAGGCAGAATCTGAAAATGAAATGCAGTCAACAGGGTGGAATTTCCACAGCCCTTTTGCTGCCCTGCTCTCATCTGCCCCCTACTCCCCCCACACACATACACACCTGGGGCCTCTGGAGTCCACACTGTGCTATCACATGGCTGTTACTTGGCTACGGCTTTTTAAATTCCTGTTCTGGATGTGTCATCTGACAAGCTTAATTCTCAGTTCAGGCTTCAGGGGATACGGTGTTCACTACCTGTGCTTTCACGTGGTCAGTGTCCCATGATTTATTCTTGGTGGAGAGCCCATGCTGCTTCTACATCCCTCTGCTGATCTCTGAGGCACAGGTCTGGCTCTGGAGGGCACTGAGCATCTAAGCAGACTGGTCCTCTCACAGCAGAAGTATGTTCCAGGCACTAGAGGTGGTAGATGAATCATGACAGAATCATAGCACAGAGACAGACAGTGCCAGTCCACTAGGCATGGTAAGCGCTCTGAGAAGTACACCCAGTGGGATGATATGAAAGGGTGCCCGAGCCACCCTCAGTTGATTATTGGTCAGAAGGAGTCACTGAGCTCAGAAATACCATTATACTTGTGGTTCTGCTTTACTACAGGGAAAGGATATAGACTGAAATCAACAAAGGCAAAAGGCACATAGGGCAGAGTCCAGGGGAGATCAGGCTTAAGCTTCCAGTTGTTCCCATGGTGGAATCACATGGATTATGCTTAATTTGCCCAGCTGTGATAACATGTATGAAATTTTGCCAACCAGGCCAGGCATGGTAGCTTATGCCTATAATCCTACCACTCCGGGAGGCCAAGGCAGGTGGATTGCCAGAGCTCACGAGTTGGAGACCAGCCTAAGCCAGAGCCAGAGCAAGACGTCACCTCTAAAAAAATAGCTAGGTGTTGTGGCAGGCGCCTGTACTTGGGAGGCTGAGGCAGGAGGATCACTTAAGCCTAGGAGTTTGAGATTGCTGTGAGCTGTTATGCCAGAGCACTCTGTCCCACCCCTCCCCCCTCCAAAAAAAAAAAAAAAAAGAAATACTATCAACCAGAGAAGTTTCCTAAGTCTTAGACTCCAGGGTTTTTATTGGGGGATCAATTATTTAAATAAGACAGTGCCCACAGATTGAAATTAGTTACTCAGTCCACCCAGCATAAATCACATTGTTGGCATAATCTATCTGACATGGTCTGCGGACCCACATGTGCAGATGCTCTTAGCAGACAGGATATTCCAAGGGCTTAAAAGTGATCTCCTAGGAGCTGGACAAGGGCCAGTACATTAGAATTTGTAAGGTTTGAACATCCCCAAGCCTCTACTGCACAGATGAGGAAGCTTAGAATAGGGGCACCAGACCCAACCTATTAGATAAGGGGAACAGGCCAGGAAGGAAGAGGCACAGAGAAACTTTTCAGAAGGAAGTATTGCCCAAGGCTTAACACTTAGCTGTTAAGGCTTAGCACTTAATAGTTAGCTGGTAAGTAACAAGTAAAAGGAACTTCAGGAGCAAGGATGAATGAACAGATGAAGGAAGACGCCTGTGTGTGTAGAGCCCCATGCTGGGTGTTTTCAGCAGGCAGCAGGTGCACACTGCATGAAATGAATAGCAAAACAAGAGATGACAGGGACCAGGGAACCAGGCTGCAGCTCCCCTGTGGACCAGCCATACACTCGGAGGTGGAAAGATTTTAGGCAGAAAGTTGGGGTGGCCACACTTCTTGCTTATTCCTCTCTGTTTATGTTTGCTCCTTGACTTAACGATGATGGGCTTGTGTGCAGTAAAATCATTTTAAGTTGAGATAGCAAAGTCGAAAATGCATTTAATACACTTGACCTACCAATCATGATAGCTCCACATAGCTCACCTTAAATGTGCTCAGTGCATTATACATAGTAAAAGGCACACTTTTTTGGTGTTCAGTTCCTAGAGTTTTGACAAATACCTGCAGTCATGTATTTGTGCAGTAACCACCACCATAATCAAACTACAGAGGAGATTCTTCACCCTACAATGGTGCGGCACTCCCCCTCACCTCTGCTCCCTCACAGATCTGTCTCCATCCATGGGGATTTGCCTGTTCCAAGATGTTGTAGGAATCAAACCATGTCAGATGTTGCCTTTTGATTTTGAGTCCAGCTTATTTAATCTACTATAATGCATTTAAGATTCATCCACATTGTTGCCTGTAATCAATACATTTTTTTCCCTGTGGCTAAACAGTCTGCTATTGAATTGGTGTGTCAGAGTTTATCCATTCACTAACTGAAGGATGTTTGGACTGTTTCCAGTTTGGGGCTATTGCAAATAAAGCTGCAGTGAGCATCAGTGTATGAGTCTTTGTTATGGATGTAAGTTTCCATTTCTCTTGGGTAAATACCTAGGAGCATGTTGCCAGGTGATGTGGTAAGTATATGTCTGTTTAAAAACCTGCCAGACTTGTCCGAAGTAGCTGTGAGGCTGTGCATCCTGGACCTGCATTCCTGCCTTCTCTCAGTATCACCGGGCTTTTTAAAGCCAGACTGTTAATTGTGTGATATCTCATTTGGTTTTAATTTGAAATTTTCTGATAACTAGTAGTGTGGAACTTCTTTTCATGTTGTTTATTTGCCATATTGTATCTTCTTTGTTGAAACATTCAGATCTGCATAGCTTTTATTACATTGTTTTCTTATTGTTGCATTTTGAGAATTCTTTGTATATTCTAAGTACTTTGTCAGATATGTGATTTGCAGATAATTTTTCCAGTCTGTGGTTTGCATTTTAATTCTCTGATAGTGTCTTAGAGAATTAAAATAAAAGTTTGTAATTTTGATGGATTCCAGCTTATCATTTTTCTACCTTATGGAACATGCTTTTGATGTTTTATCTGGGAATTCTTTATCTAACCTGAGGTCACAGAGAATTTCTCCTGTTTTCTTCTAGAAAGTTTTATATTTATTCTTAGATCTATAATCTGTTTTGAATTTTACAAGATTCAAAGCAAGGATGAAGGTTCTTTTTTTTTGCATAGGCATGTCCAGTTGTTATAGCACCATTTGTTACAAAGACTGTTCTTTCTCTGTTGACTGCTATTGCTCCTTTATCAAAAACCACCAGTCTGTATGAATGTATTTCTGGACCCTCTGCTCAGTTCCATACTGTAGCTTTAAATCACGTATGTGGATCTTCCCATTTTGTTCCTCTTTTTCAGCATTATTTTAGTTCTAGTTTTTTTTGTTTGTTTGTTTGTTTTTTTGGCCTTGCCACACATATATTTTAAAATAATCTTGTCAGCATCTACATAATATCCTCTTACAGTTTTGATATGGATTGTTAAATCTGTAGATCAATTTTGGGAGGATTTAAATCTTAACAATATGGAATCGGTTTATAAATAGCATATATCTGAGGCTAGGAAGCCAAGCTGAGAACGCCTCACAGGATCTCACCCACTGTGTCTGTAGGTTTTGGTGAATTCCTCTCTTCTTGAGATTTCCAAAATATCCTGGAAATCCATAGACCTGCCAGAAGGTGACTTTGAACCTTACTAGTCTGTAAGGCTAGAAACCATGTAAGGCAGGCCAGTTTTTCCAACAGGTCTTTGTAAGTATTGCTCCATACTTACAAAACTCCACTGTAGCACCTTAAAAATGTCCAGTCATATTAAATGAGCATCATTCTTAGATGTGACACTCCAGGAAATTCTTTGATTATGTAACCTATGTTTCTAATGAGTGTCCTGTTCACAGGGAGGACAGAGTCTTATTGAATCTATGTAAATAATTATATTACCATGAAAATAAGAGTACTTAGTAAGATTTTTCAATTCTGGAGGGGTCAGGCAGGGAGAAAAATATATCACTTATGAATATTTCAGTTCACAGAGTATAGTCTACTAAATGGCTATTTAAAACCAGAACATTTATCTGGTTTAAAGGACGTGAAAGATCTCTATAAAGAGAACTATGAAACTTTAAGAAAAGAAATAGCTGAAGATGTTAACAAATGGAAAAATATACCATGCTCATGGCTGGGAAGAATCAACGTCGTTAAAATGTCTATACTACCCAAAGCAATATATAATTTTAATGCAATTCCTATTAAAGCTCCATTGTCATATTTTAAAGATCTTGAAAAAATAATACTTCGTTTTATATGGAATCAGAAGAAACCTCGAATAGCCAAAACATTACTCAGCAATAAAAACAAAGCAAGAGGAATCATGCTACCAGACCTGAGACTGTACTATAAATTGATAGTGATCAAAACAGCATGGTACTGGCATAAAAGCAGAGAAGTAGATGTCTGGAACAGAATAGAGAACCAAGAGATGAATCCAGCCACTTACCGTTATTTGATCTTTGACAAGCCAATTAAAAACATTCAGTGGGGAAAAGATTCCCTATTTAACAAATGGTGCTGGGTGAACTGACTGTAGAAGACTGAAACTGGACCCACACCTTTCACCATTAACTAAGATAGACTCTCATTGGATTAAAGAACTAAACTTAAGACATGAAACTATAAAAATACTACAACAGAGTGCAGGGAAAACCCTTGAAGAAAGTGGTGTGGGTGAGTCTTTTATGAGGAGGACCCCCCAGGCAATTGAAGCAGCTTCAAAAATACACTACTGGGACCTGATCAAACTAAAAAGCTTCTGCACAGCCAAGAACACAGTACGTAAAGAAAGCAGACAGCTCTCAGAATGGGAGAAGATATTTGCAGGTTATGTCTCTGACAAAGTTTTAATAACCAGAATCCACAGAGAACTCAATCATATAAGCAAGAAAAGAACAAGGGATCCCATCGCAGGCTAGGCAAGGGACTTGAAGAGAAACTTCTCTGAAGAAGACAGGCGCACAGCCTACAGACATATGAAAAAAGGCTCATCATCTTTAATCATCTGAGAAATGCAAATCAAAAGTACCTTGAGATACCATCTAACTCTAGTAAGTTTAGCCCATATCACAAAATCCCAAGACCAGAGATGTTGGTGTGGATGTGGAGAAAAGGGAACACTTCAGCACTGCTGGTGGGAACGCAAATTAATACATTCCTTTTGGAAAGATGTTTGGAGAACACTTAGAGATATAAAAATAGATTTGCCATTCAATCCTATAATTCTTCTACTAGGTATATATCCAGGAGTGCAAAAATCACATTATAACAAAGATATTTGTACAAGAATGTTTATTGCAGCCCAATTCATAATTGCTAAGTCATGGAAAAAGCCCAAGTGCCCATTGATCCACGAATGGATTAATAAATTGTGGTATATGTACATCATGGAATATTATGCAGCCTTAAAGAAAGATGGAGACTTTACTCTTTCACGTTTACATGGATGGAGCTGGAACATATTCTTCTTAGTAAAGTATCTCAACAATGGAAGAAAAAACATCCAATGTACTCAGCCCTACTATGAAACTAATTTAGGGCTTTCACATGAAAACTATAACCCAGTTATTACCTAAGAATATGGGGAAGGGGGAAAGGGAGAGGAGGGCGAGGAGAGGATGGGTGGTGGGAGGGTGATTGGTGGGATTACACCTGCGCTGCATCTTACAAGGGTACGTGTGAAATTAACTAAGTGTAGAATATAAATGTCTTAGCACAATAACTAAGAAAATGCCAGGAAGGCTATGTTAACCAGTGTGATGAAAATGTGTCAAACGGTCTATGAAACTAGTGTATGGTGCCCCATGATCACATTAATGTACACAGCTATGACTTAATTAAAAAATAAATAAATAAATAACAATTTAAAAAAAAGAAAATATTTCAAATTGTATATAAAACCAGCACATTGTAACCCATGATTGCATTAATGTACACAGCTATGATTTAAAAAAGGAAAGAAAGAAAGAGAGAGAGAGAGAGAGAGTGAAAGAAAGAAAGAGAAAAACCACAGGACTCCTTTACATTGAATGGCATCCAATGCATTTCCATGATTACTGTATATACTCGAGTATAAGCCGAGTTTTTGAAAGAACTCGGCTTATACTCGAGTATATATGGTATTTTGAAAGCTGCATTATAAAAAAAAATAATAATATACTTACCCATATGTAACATGCTCCCTCCTTTAACCAGCTTTAAGTTTATTGCACGTTTAATTGCCACTGCACTGAATATTAGGAACAAAATAACTTAGTATAAAAGATGGTAAACAATAGTGTTTTCCATTTCAGACAATTTTCTTTTCCTTTGAACCTACCTCTGAGTAGGCCCTTTGGAATTATTCGGCATAGGTACAGGAAAGGAGATCCCAGAAATCTTCTCTGTGAGCAAACCTTCAACATCTTGTTGACTTAATTCCCCAGACATCAAGGAAAGAATGAAGAACTGAAATTGCTATTTATTTTCTTTTCTGTTTACTGACTTTGGGCCACTGACAAATGAGAATGTTACACAGGTAGAGACTTTTTTTTTTTAATCTATGTCTTGGCAGAAGTAGAAATCAAAACCGCAAAAGGTCGTCTTTGGGGCCTGGTGCAGTGGCTCGCACCTGTAATGCTAGCACTCTGGGAGGCCCAGGTAGGCCGATGGCTGGAGCTCAGGAGTTTAAGACCAGCCTGAGCAAGAGGGAGACCCCATGTCTACTAAAAAAAAAAAACCCAAAAATGCCAGGTGTTGTGGCAGGTACCTGTAAGTCCCACCTACTTGGCCAGCTGAAGCAGGAGGATCGCTTGAGCCCAAGAGTTGGATTGAGGTTGCTATGAGCTATGATGATACCACAGCTAGAGAGCTCTGTCTCAAAAAAGAAGAAAGAAAAAAAAAAAAAGGTAGTCTTTGAAGAATTTGGGGAATGGATGTTAGGAAGGGCACTGCTGGAAGTGCAGGATGTGGACATGGCCTCTGTCACCTCCCTGTGTTCCCTCTCTGTGGGAATCCTTTCTGGGCTGTGCACTAATCACAAGTCTCCTCATTTTCCTGGTTGGGCTCTGTGGCATTACCAAATGATTTCTGGAATCCAACCTCTTTAGCTCTAGAAAAGCCCTTAGAAATAGATATTCCTTAATCATGCCTCCACAGGGAAGCTGAAGCCAGTAGGGGGCAGATGAGCTGCCCCTCCCACACAGCCACACAGACCTGACACCCTCTCTCCTGGCCCCCACCCTTATTTGTGAAGAGCAAACCGGCCAACAGATGGGGACACTGAGTGACTCCTACGCGAACCTGCCTGACTCCACCTGTTGGCAAGTGGAGTGTGCGGGAAACTTGAGTCACTCGTCATTTTGGCGTCCTCTCTTAAGGGACACTCTACTTCCTATCACATGTTGTTTTTCCTTTGGCCTTTATTTGCTATTGCACCACTCATAAAAATAACCCAAATTCTTTTTTTTAAAAATTGTAATTTTCATTAAATCATAACTGTGTGCATTTATGGGGGCACAATGTGATGATTTAATATGCAATGTGGAATGCTTAAATCAAACTAATTAACATAACCATCATCTCACTAACTTATTTTAGGGGTAAGACTTTTACAATATACTCTTAGCTGCTATAAAATGTACCCTTGCATTGTGCACATGAGGTGAGACCCTGCCTAATAGCCTCCCTCCACTCCTCTCCCAAGTTCTTAACATGCATGTTTGCAGCGAGAACACGTGGTTGGATCACTCTCTCCATCAGTCCTATCTGCAGAGGCCACAGCCCCGCACTCTGCAAGGTCTCTTCCTCGCTGGGGACTTTTCTTCTTTAATGGTGAGTTAGCTTCTCTCTAACTTGGCGATGGGCCAGGTGTAAACATGCTGCTTGTGTAACAAGTCCCCTTTCCTCTGCAGACCAGATGAGCTCTCAGGCTTTGTGGCGAGATGGTGACCATGCTAACTACTCCTGCACTGGGGACACAGCCAGTCACTGCCATGATGCTCTCAGCTCCTGGCTGGGCCTGTGTCCCCTGGCTCCAATTCAGGGGCTGGCTTGTCCTGCGTATGGTGTTTGGGTTCTTTGTTCTTGTGGGTTTGGATTTGTCCAGCTTTCATCCCAGGGAAATTTGCTCTCTGCATCCAGTGCCATCTCCAGCTCAGTCAATATTTGCCGTCTGTGTCACCACTCTTCCCTTGCAAGGCGTTTACTTCACTCTTGCTCATTTCCACTCCCTTTTAATTCTCTCACTATTAAATTTCTTTTTTTTTTTTTTTTTTGAGAGAGTCTCTGTTGCTCTGGAAGACAGAGTCTCTGTCGCTACTGTGGTATCATAGCTCTCAGCAACCTCAAACTGTGGGGTTCAAGTGATCCTCCTGCCTCAGCCTCCCAAGTAGCTGGGACTACAGACTCACCACAATGCCTAAGTAAGTTTTTGTATTTTTAGTAGAGATGGGTCCACCAGCCTCAGCCTCCCAGAGTGCTAGGATTATAAGTGAGAGCCACTGCACCAGGCCTGTTAAATGTCTTTTAAAACTTTATACTCAGAATTATCATTTATTTCTCCCAGAGTCCCTTTAGCTAGCCTCTGACTCTAAACACTCTTTATTTCCTATGAGCAACACCTGTTATCCCCCTGTCACCGTGTAGCGCAAAAGAATGAACTCTGACAGGCAAATCTGTTTTGTTTTGTTTTGTTTTTTGTCTGATACTCTGCCTTAGAGGTGGTTTGCATATTTTTGTGAAGATCCTGACAAGCAATACCACGACCCTGGAGGTTGAGCCCTGTGATGCCATCACAAATGTGAAGGCCAAAATCCAGGATAAAGAAGGCATCCCCCACCCCCACCCCCGATCAGCAGAGGCTCACCTTAGCGGTAAGCAGCTGGAAGATGGTTGCTCCTGTGACCTCGGCATCCTCTGAGAGTGGCTGTTAATTCTTCAGTCTTACATTCCCAGTGCCCAATAGCGGCATTACTCTGCACTGTAGCAATTTGCCCCAAATTAGGGTTTAGAAGTTACCAGTACCAGCAATAGTTGAACCTGTTCAAAATGTTAACAAAGGTTTTGGTGGATGGTAAAAACAAAACTAAACAAAAACATAAATTTTGCCTTTAGTGAAAATAAAGTCTGCCTGAAAAGCACCAGGAAAAATCAGATAAGGACATCACTTAGCAACAAATACCCCTGCAAATTCCTCAGCCTCAGAGAAATTTTGCCCACTCTGACAATGGTTAAATGATGCATCTGGAATCAATGACCTCAGAACTTCCCAGCTTCCGACATCACTAAGAGATGACTCATGCTTCACACCTGTTGTTTCCTCTCAAGGAAGTCTCCTTCTCCTACTCACTATTTCCTGCTCAGACTTCAAGTAATGAGTGAATATCACATCTCAGAGAAGCGTGCCCTGGCTCCCCAGTCTAAATCATAGACTTTGATTTGACCCTCATGTCTAAGGCCAAATCTGTCCTTTAGATTGCAGATTCTGGTACACAGCTGCTCAATGTCCCTAGCAGATGTCCCAACAGGCATCTTGAACTTAGCAGTATGAATCAAATTCTTTGTTTTTTGACCAGCAAATCTATCTTGCCAGTTACTTTGTATTGTGCCCCCTTTCCCATTTGTTTATGGAGTATTTGCATTACACTATACAGTTTGCCTCCAAAGAATCACAGAAGGTTTAGACAGTGAAAGAAACTAATTGCATCTGAGCCCTCAGAATAAAATGTCCATTCACTTGGAATCAAGTTAGAAGATCAAGTCTTTTTATACACACACACACACACACACACACACACACACACACACTTATTATAAGGAAATGATTTACGTGATTATGGACTCAGGCGAACCCCAAGACCTGCAGGATAAGGTGACAAGCCCAGAAAAGCCAATGGTTTCATTTCAGTCTGAATGCCAGCAGGCTCAAGACTCGTAAGGAGCTATGGTTTCAGTCCAATTCCAAAATCAGGAAAAACTCTCTTTTACTTGAAAGAGCATCAGCACTTTTCACTATCCAGGCCTTCAGCTGATTGGATGAGGACCACCCACACTAGGGAGGGCAGTCTGCTTTACTGGATCTACAGAGTCAATTGCAAATCTCACCCAGAAACACCAGGATACTATTTGACTAATGTCTGGGTACCTCATAGCCCAGTTAAGTTGACACATGAAAGTAACCATTACAGACGGCAGGGGCAGTGCACCCCTTGGATCCATAGTACCAGATCAGGAATCCTGTCCCTTGGCTTCTGAGTACTGGGCTTCCGATGGCCTACATCTTTCCTCCTTTCAGAGGACACCTGGGGCCACTAGCGCCACACTGCCCATAGAGCAGAGAGGCAGCAAGCACAGACAACCATAAGTTTCTTGACACTTACCTTCCCCCAGACAAGCCATTGGCTATTGACTAAATATTAGATAGTGCAGTAGTATGAAAGCCCAGCACCATTAGTCCAAGTTGGGTTTAAGTCAGAACTTTTTTCACTCCCTTACTGGGTCCTGCTAGGATTAATTCTTTCATAAAACACTTGAACATGAATTCTTATCTCAGGTTCCGCTTCTAGGGAAGTTGGCCTAAGAAAGCAACCTTCCTCATAATACTTTGCTGGCTGTTGTCACTTTCTTCCTGAAGATCCCTACTCAGAGTTTGAGGAGATTATTGAAAGTTTCCTAAAGCATCCTTTCTGTTCAGAATTACTGAGAAGCAAACCTCTGAGCCAGGAAGGCTTGAGCTCTGGAGTCAGCATGTCCCTCTTGCCCTGGCCTTCTATGGGCACATTTGATCCTGTTAGAATGACCTCGGAGGGGGAGAACCCTTTTCTCTCAAACCTCCCAGAAGGAGAATTTGGGGGAGACTGCTGTTTGTTAAACTGTATGCTCCACGGTGAAATGAGAACACCAGGAGGAAGCCAGTCTGGTAATGACAAGATCCACTTAGCATTTAATTTACATGCATGTGGATCTATTACATAACTGCAGGTTGCTGGAGGGGTATATCTCCCCTCCCAGAGCCCCCAGTGACTGCAAAAGGTAATTACCAAAACGACCTCACTCTGCTCATGATGTGGAAGCCTCACGTTTCTTGAAATGACTTAACCCATGGTACCTATTGCTGAGCTTTGCCTGAAGAGAATTGGGAGCAAGAAACCCATCTCAGTGAATGAAATATTTCTTTTCTTCACGCATGTATATGAACTTACTCTAATTACTTTTCTGCTCTGCTCTTTTCAGTCAAGTAGGTACCCAGGAGAGTGGGAAACACTGTCCTTTAAAGAACCTGATAATAAACACTGTGAAAGAAAACCCTTTAGAAAATGGTGTGTGCTATTCTTGAAGCCAAGGCATTTCAGGGGATTTTCTGCTGGGCAATGAACTTGGGTTGCAAAGCTGTGCAACTATGAGCATGTGCACACAAACAGACATGCTCACACTCAACAGAGTTATTGAAACTGCCTATTACTAAGCAATAAAGGTGGGCAAGAGAAGAACTGTGGGAAGGGCCTAAAACTTCAAGAAGGCACAGGCCTAACTAAAAACAATGACAATAATCAGCTGCTGTCCCTTGGTTTGCCTGACAGTAGCCACTGTCCCCCTGTTTTCTGAACCTATAATCGCTACTCTGGAGTCACATAGCTGGTGATAGATTCTTGACCTCCTCCATACATAGCAACACCTTTTCAAAACCTAAGGTAGTTTCTGAGACATAGAGTGGCTGACCCACCCAACCAGCAACCCATACCAAGAAATTCTAATCCCAACCCAGGAACAGACTCAGCACAAGAAGATGAATTTTATACCCTATAATTTTGCCCTAAACCAAACCAATTAGCAAACCCAGTTGCCTATTCCTTTACCCACCGAACTATCTTTATAAATCCCATCTTGCAAGTTCTCATGGAGGTGTATTTGAGAAATGCCTCCCCTCTCCCTGCTTAGTGCTCTGTGGAATTGTAAACCCTTTTTCTGTTGCATCCTTGACTGCCCCAGGGTACTGGCTGTTCTCCCTGCAGAGGCAACACAACCCGGTTGGGTGGCTATGTTATCACTTTTTTAAAAATCTAATGCCTGGAGTGGCCTAAAATGAATGCCCACATACTGCAAGAAAGGAGCCTGGGAGAGGACCACAGACAACTAGGTTAGCATTTCACTCATCAAAGCCGGTGGCCAGAAGACCACACAAACCATTGCCCATCATCTCCCACCACATGCCTCACTCTCTAGCCAAGTTTGCCCCTGTTCCAAATTTGGTTTCTTTGCTTTCTTCCCTGACCTTGACTTAGGGACCAAGGTTTCACAGATGAGACACCTTTCTGTGATGTGAAGTTGAAAGTTACCAGGATTAGCAGGATTTCCAGATAGAGCAATGCAAAGTCCAGGAGCTAGAAATGGAACCCCATGTTGGGAACTATGGTTGGTTCATTACAGCTCAGCTCCAGAAGATAAGGATGGACCGGAAGGTCAAATCCATCTCAAGGAGAAAGCCCCAAGTTGGGGCAGGAATTTGATAGAAATAGCTATCAAAGGGCTTCAGTCAGGGGAGAGACGCGCTCCCATGAGGTGTGCAGAAAGCTCATGGGGGCAGCAGAGTGGACAATGAATTGGGGGAATAGTACTGGAGGTGGGAAGCCTGGATAGTGCTGTCATGGTGTGACGATCCAGAGCGTAAGTGGCAGAATGCAGGATTGGGAGAAGAGGGTGGGTTGCAGCCACACTAATTAGGTAGAACTGGTGGGAAGAAGTTTTGGAAGTGACATCATTGTAGTGGAGATGGTGCTGTGGTGGGAGCCAGGACCAGTTTTTTGCATTCTGTCCTTATTTCTGGAACGTGCGCTGGCTATTTCATGGGTGCCCCTAATTAGATGCTGATTCGACCAATCTGACATTCATCTCTCATCTAGCCCTTCTCCAGCAGAAGGCCTTTACCAGCCATATAATGATGAAACAGCAAATAATGTAACTTCAGTGGGTCTTGTACATTTTCTGAATCTCAGTTTCTGCATTTATAACATGAGATGGCTGAACACAGATTTCTACTGATCACCCCCAGCTCAAATACTCCAAGTCTGCCAGTGCTCAGGAGTCTGAGATGGCAGCTGCCTTCTGGGGGAATGTTGGCACAACTCTAGGGAGATGGCCGGGCTGGGAGACCATCTTCCCCCAGGTTCCCGCCACACCCAGGGGAGAGCCCTGGTGAGAGAGGGCTCTCCAGGAGAGCCAGGAGAGAGCCCCATTGATGGACTGCATTTGTGTTATTCACAGGCTCTGAAACAGTCCTTTCTGTGATTCCCTTTAGTGGAAGAAATGACAATGAGCCCTGCTGCGGGGGAAGGGGGAGGCTGTGTTTCCAAGGTAAGCTCACGGGTGGTATACAATTGTGTCTTTATTTAAAGTAAATTTCCTGTTGGCTGAATTTATGCTGCCTTTGATACCCACACAGTGCTTTGCATACAATCTGCTTCTCCTGGCTTTGTTTTCCCCAAGCCCTGACAGGGGATCCCTCAAATGCTGATTAAAAGCTATTCAGACATTTATATGCTGCTCTTAATATATTTGACATGTATCCTTGCAATATGCATGATAGGTGAGGTCCCACCGATTCCAAATTGTATCTTAAAAAAGCACATTGTGCCCCATAAATGCAGTAATGTACACAGTTACTGTCTAATAAAAAAAAAAAGTCAAATTAAAAAATCATAAATAAATAAAAGCTATTCAGCAGGAGCCTAATGTTTCACTGATAACATTCTCTTGACTGCTTCATCAGGGCTGTCCTGCTGCAGGTTGGGAGCCTGTGGCTGGGTCTCCCAAGACCGGCAGACAAAAAGAGGACAGGAAGGTTCCAGCACAGTCTTGCCCCAGACTTCACCCTCACTTGAATCACTTTTCCATTTTGCGCCTTGGCTCACTGGTACCGCTTTCCCTTGTCAACTCCAAGAAGTGAGTAGGAGGTTATTCGGTGAACACTACATGCTCCTGGCTTAAAAGAGAAAAGAAGGAGAGGTTCTGTTCAGTTCTGCGGGATTTCAAAGCTAACCCTTGCTGACAGTGTGGCGGGAGGCAGGGCTCAGCTGTAAGTGAGCCCTCAGGGCTGGAATTTCCCAGGCTGGAAGCCTGGCCTGAAAAGATCCCTGGACTCAGAAGCTTTGGTTCCAATTTCACAACTTCTTCATCTATAAAATCACAGAGCTGTTACATAATCTCCACTGCTTCTTACAGGTCTGAGGTTCGGTCTGAGATCCCTAGAAACATCCCTTCATTGTTAATGTTCTTTGTTGTTGTTCAGTGAGGTTAATACACAGAAACCCAGGGAGAGACAGGCGTGCCCTGGGGTCACTCTACCTGCCTGCTGAGTAAGAGCTACCCAAAGTGCTAAGGAGCTAGAGGGAGCAAAGGCATTTATCATACAAACTAGGAAACTTCAGAAAATGAAAAAGCATGTTCTTGATATTTCCACCAGGACAGCAGGCCTAGACAGGAGCAATTCAAAGAACTGTGTCTTTGGGTGTGGAAACTCCTTGTTACTAATATGTGAATATTCCCGCTGAGGATTCTTCACAGTCTGTACCTGGAGAACAGAAGCAACGGTTACATGGAGAACCTTGTTCTGACCCCTAAGATGAAGTGGGTGGGTTTGATTCCTTGTTACCAAGGTAACCTCTTTCAATAAGCCTTGAAAAGATAATTACTCTGTGTGAAGACTTTTTTTGCTTTGCATGGCATACCAGTACAGTTCAGAGACAACCCATTTACATAAGAAACAACAGGCATAGGCACACTTGATTTTATGAAGTGCCACTATTCAAAGTATAAACACAGGCCTATAGAAGGACTTAACCAGCATTTGTTTGTAAGTGTCTCATCTTCACATAAGGTACAATTTTAGAACTATAAGGATTTAAAACAACAAACATGCCCAATTTCCCCATTTTTACAAATGATGAAATTGGGGCCTAGAAAAATTAAACTGTGAGCCCAACATTCTGGAGCATATTAACTGCAGATGTGGGATTAAAAATGGCATTTCCTGACTCTTACTCTGGTGTCCTCTCATCATTTCTTACATTGTTTATGGCTATCTGCCAATGAGGCAGAATGTATTTTTGTAAATATTATACTATTTTTAATTCTTTAACATAGCAATAAAGCCAGAAAAGTGGCTTAAGGGATGGAGACTGAGCAGCTGAGCTGAAGCTGTGCAGCTGACCTTGTCTGCTCAGCCTTCCCCGCCCACCCTCCATCATCATCTAGTGAAGGTTTCTCCATGATTGTGAGGATGTTCATCTCAGGAGACTTGAGGGAGGAGTCACACATAGACAATAGGTGTTGTGATGTTGGTAAAGGTTACTTTGATGATATAATGTTTTCTGTAATGATTCTCTCAGATATTTTGTTAAAGGGAAAATTACCTTTCTGTTGTTTAAACATTTTGCATTGTTAGAATGAAGACTACTTTTATGTTGCTTCTTCTTAGATAAAGTTAAAATTCTCTGGGTTCGTTTCCTTGTATTCTCATTACAAAAGCTATTAGAATTGTAACTGAGGCAGAACAGAATTAGAGACTACTGTCACTGTTCTCCAGAACTGCTGGCCTTCTGACAATAAAGCTCGTTGGACCTAATGCCCAACTCTGCATATTGACTGGACAGCGACAGGCAGCTGGACCCTCTTTGGTAACAGCAAGTAGTAATTGACCATAATTCAAAAATATAGAGACACATAAATCATAATAAAATATCACAATGTCTTGCCATCAAGAAATAACCATGGTTAATTTTTCATGCACACACACACACACATACACACCAGCTGTCTGGAAATTATCCAGCCATGTAGGTCTCTATCTTGCATATTACATGGATATATATATATATATATATATATATATATATATATATATGGTAGATATAAAGTTTGTGTGCAATTTAAAATAGTTTAACATAGTGAATTGCATAGGAACTTTATGTCCACCCCGTGTGTGTATGATACATGTATATATACATGTATCTCCAATCACCTTTCTATAGACACATCTGTATTTTTAGAAATGGAAGAGAATGTATTGTATTTTAACCCTTTCTCTGTAATATTTTATTATAAATACATGTTCTCTATAATCAAACATACATTTGCAGCACCATCTTTTTGACCCAGTTTATCTCCCACCACAGGAGCTTTTATACATGCAAAATCAATAAACTTGACTCTCAAACTGGGCCTACTCTAAATTTCTTTTTTGCCTAAAAGATCAGCTTCCATTTATTCTGAATACAACTCGAAGGAGTCCTGAAATCCAAGAACCTGTCTTACTCAAGGCCTAAGGAAAAGAAGTCAACCCCCACCCAGCCCTTTGACAGCAGGAAGGCCACACAGTGTTGTTTATAATAGAGAAACACATGTCAAAATCGCAATCACCATTTTCTGCCTGATAACACTCCATTGGAGAGCATGTGGTGTGGGGAAACACAGCCTTGTGCATTGCTGAGGGGAAGGGAAATTGGTGCAGCCTCCATGAACAGAAGTGGAGCAAAAGCTATTAAAATCACAAGTGTACGTATCTTTCAACCCAGCAATGTCTTCCTAAAGCCAGGAAATAATCATTCCAAGTTCATCATCCCAAGTGCAAAATGATATGTGGTCAAGATTAATGATTACATCACAGTCTTTTTTTAAATTTTTTAATTTTTAATTATTATGGGTAGATAATATATATCTTTATTGGAAATAAGTGATGTTTTGATACAGACATACAATGTGAATTAATCAAATCAGGATAATTGGGGTATCTATCACCTCAAATTAGGTATCTATCACCTAACACATTTCTTTGTGTTAGGAACGTTGCAATTCTATTCTTTGGGTTATTTTAAAATATGCCCTCACTTAGTGTTAATTATAATCACTTTTTTGTGAGAAAGACTGGAAATACCTTAACTGCCCACAAATAGAGAATTAGAGGCTTATCCATAGTATGCAAAACCATGGTCTTTTTGTGCTGATATCCAGGGCAACTTCCAAGAACTGATGTTAAGTGGGAAAAGCCAAATAGCAGGATGATATGTTCAATGTGTTATGTTAGATGAGAAATGCATTTAATATTTCAAAAATACACAGACTCATTTGCCATTCAGAACCTCAGGAACCACGGAAATGGACATCTTTGAACAGGTAGCAACTTGGATTCAAGTTCTAGCAAACAGCCCCTGACCAGCAGCCCCCACGCCATGCTGCTTATGTCTCTTTTGTTGTTTATAAAACAGCTCGCTTTTTCTGTTTTATCTTTCCCTTCTTTTCTTTTCTTTATAGATAACTGGCTGCTTTCCCCATCAAGGAAACTGAGCAGGCTCAGCACCTGTAGCTCAGCGGCTAGGGTGCCAACCGCATACACCAGAACAAGTGGGTTTGAATCCAGCCTGGGCCTGCCAAACAATGACAGCTATAACCAAAAAATAAAAAAAATAAAAAAAAATAGCCGTTTGTTGTGGTGGACACCTGTAGTCCCAGATACTTGGGAGGCTGAGGCAAGAGAATTGCTTGTGCCCTAGAGTTTGAGGTTGCTGTGAGCTGTGACATCATAGCACTCTACCCAGGGTGACACAGTGAGACCCTGCCTCAAAAAAAAAAAAAAAAAAAAGAGAGAGAGAGACCAAGCAAATTCAAAGTGTTTAATAAAAGCTAGAAAATGGTGATTTCTGCATTTCCACGTTAAGACTTGTGTTTGGCCTTTTATGAACAAGCCCTTTGCCATGAGCCTAAATTAGCCCATGGAACTCCAATCAAATAATGAGATTGAAAATAAAAGGAAATGTGGAATGTAAATGTCTTAGCACAATAACTAAGAAAGTGCCAGGAAGGCTATGCTAACCAGTGTGATGAAAATGTGTCAAACTAGTGTATGGTGCCCCATGATCACATTAATGTACACAGCTATGATTTAATAAAAAAAAAAAAAAAAGAAAAGAAAGAAAGAAAAGAAAAGAAAAAGAAAATAAAAGGGAGATGACTATTACAATCTCCTCAACTGCTGCTGGTTACTAGATGTCCCTGATTTAGGCAACGGAGTTCTTCTACAGACACAGACTGAGAAACTGGGACCAGGAAGCCAAGACTTAGAACCTTGTTCTGTTTTGGGGATAAGCAAATCATTTTTTTCTAATGCCTCTCATAGCCACACGCAGATGTTTTCCAAGCAGGCTCTGACCTTTAAAGGGTAAAGCAATAAGCCTCTGTCACAGGAACGGGGCCCAGTGGCTGCAGCCAGTGACTATCAGCTCTGTTCTGCCAGAGAGTAGCCCGTGAGTCAGGGCACCAGGGCTGCCCGTCCTTCTCCGGTTACTGCGACTCTGCCTGCTCCCTTCACACCATCCTTCCTATAGCACAGAACTGACGTCTTCCACACATTCGTACCTTCTGCTATCAATACAAGAAAAACAGATCCTACCATTATATGGTTTGGCTTGCTTTTCAGAGCTTTAGCATCTTGAAGTCTATTCTGTTTAATTAAAAGAATTTTTTAGTTTTCCTTCTAAGTGCACTATGTGCCCAAGAATTGCTGAGAGCAAGAAACTCAAAGCCTACGTTCTTCCAAGGTAAAGGTTTGCACTGTTCTTTGAGCACCTGATGTCCTGCAGCAGGGACTGTTAGGATGCTTTCTGTAGCCTCTCAGCACTCACCTCTAGGTACTGAAAGCAAATGCCAGTGATTCCCTGCCCAGGGGACTCATCTTGCCTATGGACAGCTTAAGCCAAAAGTGTCAGAGCCTTTCAGAAAGTCAGTCTTCAGCCAGTGATGAACAGGGAGTTGATCCCCAGTGATCATCGTTTTCTCATTCTTCACTGGTGAGAACTTGGGCATGTTCTACACAGTCTCCCAGAGATTCCCAGAGGACTACACTCCACTGTGCAAAGTGGGAACCTGCTGAATCATACATATGGTTACAAACGCAGCAGAGATAAACGAGAAAGTAAGAGTTTCACCTCCAGTAGTATGATAAAATGTCAAGAGAAATCCTAGTTAACAACAAAGAAAAGCCAGATTTGAAGAAGCAAGCAGGGCTGGAGCTAGCATTTTCTTTGTGTACCTCTGATCTCAGGTGCTCTAAACCTTAAAGTTTTGGTTGGGAACAAGAGACGAAACATGGCCCCAAACTAAGTGGAGCCCTGACGAAACATCCAGTGTAGGCTAGGATCTGCCAGAGGCAAAGCCCTCGGGTGCAAATAGGGAAAAAAAAACCTTCCAAGTAGAGAGAGGGTGGTGATCCATTCAGGTCTTGGCAATGGGAAGAACATTAATAATAATAATATATTTTCTAAGAAACTTGCTTAAAAATCTTTGACAAGAGCCATCATCACCGAGTTGGGGACAGAATTTATTTAACCTATATGTCCTGAAATAATCTAAGTCCTGTGTTGATAGTGATCCCAAGGGCAGAATAGTAGCACATCCTTTTTGGAGGATTATCATCTTGGCTCAAAACTCCAACGTGTTCACACAGATAAAGCTCTAAGAATAATGGGCTCATGATCAAGTATCATCAACACTTGGGGAATAATGTACCACGAGCAACAGTCAGGAAACACAGCAGCAAATAAGATAATCAGACCGACCATGACACAGATACCGGAATGGACACAGAGCAGAAGATACCCAGGTTTAATAAATATATAATAAACCAATAAAGAAGAGTTGGAAATATGATGTAGGAATAAAAAATACTCAAAACTGACCAGGTATTTTTAGAAAAGAACCAAATAGAACTTCTGAAGAAAACTGATCATTAAAGTTAGAGACTCAATGGACAAGAGAAATAGACATATCTGAGATGAGAGTTCTTGAACAGGAAAATAAATCTATAAAAAATACCAAGAGATGTGCAGAGAATGTGACACAGAGAGACAGTGTGAGAGAACCAGGATGAAAAGCTGAAATACAGAGGTGAAAAAAAAAATTAATAAATAAATAAAAATTAGATTGGTCTATAGTCTAGCAAATATGTACACAATATTATCTAGTTATTGCTTTTTGTATTAGCAAATATTTGTACAAATGACTAGTTATTAGTTTTTGTATTTTGATTATTGATTTTTGACTTTAATAACTGTATATTCTTTGTAGTAAGAGTTTAAAATTTTACCTTATTTCCCATGCTTTGGAAATCATTAGCTTTAGAGTGTTTCTTGAAATTTTGATAAAATTTATAAACTGAGAATAAAGTCCTTAAGAGAGAGAGAGAGAGAGAGAAAGAAAGAAAGAAAGAAAGAAAGAAAGAAAGAAAGAAAGAAAGAAAGAAAGAAAAAAAGAAAGAAAGAAAGAAAGAAAGGCAGGCAGGCTGAAACATGTGTGATACAGGTTCTGGAAAAAAAGCAAGAAACAATGGTAACACTTCTGAATTACCTACCAAGATAATGATAGAAATTTCCAGAGCTATTTGCCAAAAGAATTACATACAGAAAGGCAGAAAGCATATTGATCCCAATCAGAAGAAACTAAAAAAAAAAAACTCGTATGTAGATATCCTGGAAAACCTACACTGTCCCATATTTTTTTAAATCTTTAAAAAAGCCAGAAAAAAAAGACAAAATATGACAATTATAAAGAGACCTGCTGTATCAATGACAACAGAAGGCACATAAAATATCAGTGTAGGATAAAATATCAATGTGTTGAAAGAAAAATAGCTCTCAGCTAGAAAAAATAAGTTTGGGGGGAGAGCAAGGTTAAATAAAGACATCTTCAGACAAACAAAATGGAGGCTCTTTTTCCAATAGACTGTAACTACAGAATTTCAAAAAGAAAAAAATATATATGATGCCTGGAAAATCTAAGATGCAAGAAGGAATGGTAAACAAAGAAAATAAGTCCGTCATAGTAAATGTTTGCAATTAAAAAGTAAAGCTGAATTAAAATCCTGGACAAGGGCAGTAGAGAGATCAGAAGTTGGTGGCTGGAGTAGCACGTGCTGAAGTAAAATCTTATTTTGCTTGAGAGCAGCATAAAGACTATGCCGAACCTTAGACCTTGCTCAACTTACATTAGAGAAATGTATGGTCTTCTAAAGGGTGTGCAGAGACCTTCCCCCAATGGGGTACTCTGTTTCTTAATCTAGATGGTGACTATGTGAGGGTGTTTTTGTTGTGAAAACCCAGCAAACATGCCCTTCTGATGTGAACATATTTCTCTATGTAAATTATATTTTTTTAAAAAGGTAAAATAGGAACAGAGACATCACTAGCGTGACAACTAAAATAATAGAACCAGGGGGTCTATAAACCAGGGGGTATATAAACAAGACATATAATTTCCAAAGCAGGAAAGGAAAAACATGAAGTAGAGAAACATAGACATAATTCAAAAGAGGACAAACAGTGTTACAAAGATCAAGTAAAGATTTTTTAAATTAAAAAGATAAAATTTAAAAATATGTATAAAATAAACGTGAATCCTAATATGTCTGCAGTCACAGTCAGTGTAAATTTTATTAAAAGGCAAACACTCACAGTCTAGATCTTTCCAAATGTCAAGCAAAAGTATTTATAAATACCTGAAATAAATGACATGAAATGACTAACTAAAGGAGAGGGAGTGGGGACATTAAGCAAAATGCACTTTCTGGACAAAGCATTATCGGTGCTAAAATGGGCCACTAAATATTGATAAAGATTTTGATTCACAAAAGCAATATGGGAATTCTAAATTAGTGTCATACTGATAACATAACTGAGCTGCTAAGATAAATATATTCACCATAAGACTGGAAAAAAGTGATAGATCCACCATCCTAGTGGGAGATATTTAATTCTCCCTTTTCTGTAATTGAATGAGAAGAGAGAGAAAAAAAAAAGCATAGGATAAAGAGTTGAACAACACTATCCTTAGGAGAAACAAAACCTATTTTAAAACATGACTTCAGCATGTCAAGTAACAAAACACCTCCATGTCTCTGGATGAGTTCATTTAGAATGCTCTTTAAACAAAAACAAAACCTATAGATTTTTTTTTTTTCTGATTCCAAAAACCATATAAAACATTAAATAAAATTGCAAGGTCTCAAGTATGGTAAGCACCCCCTATCAAGGGTGGTGCCTGTATGCAGATAAATAAACACATTGTTGGGTGTTTGGTCTTCCTTAGATTTTCTTAATCTTGGGTGTGAGGCAGGAAGTGTTTTGAATGAGGCTGTGTTCTCAGAGTCATGTGCGTCGTCAAATCCACCACAAGTGACCACAATCCTATCAATTCATGAGGCTTCTCTACTATGCTTTGATACCCAGATAATAACCCATATGAAATTGTGGAGGAAAACCCAGAATGACATATTAATTGAGGTTACAGACTCCAACAAACATGTTTTTTTCTGTCCAACGAGAGGGTAGATTTAATAGTAGCATAAAAATAAATACTGTTTTAAATCATAGAAACTTTCCAAAGACACTCCCAGAGCAATACTCCAGGTGTGCACGCAACTTTTGGGGACAAAAGATTAAGCAAAAATAAAGGTGAGATGGGATAGAGGGTGGGGTGTATGTTCCAGGGCTGTTTTTTTAAAGGCAACAATGATAATAGATACACTGGCTTCAGATCACAGGCCCTGGTGCTCTCCCTTTTCCCCCTGATAAGCAGAAGCTCAATAAGGTATTTGCCAAAGTATTCACTAGTTTGTCACCCAACAGGGAAGCTCTTCCAAACTCAGACATGTAGACAGACTCTAGATGCTAAGTGTATGAGTTTTCTATTGCTTCCATAACAAATACCTGCAGACTGAGTGGTTTATGTAACATAAACATTTTCAAGTTCTTTTGTTTGTTTTTGGCCAGGGCTGGGATTGAACCTGCCACCCCCAGTATATGGGGCCAGCACTCTACTCCTTGAGCCACAGGCACTGCCCTAACATTTTAAAGTTCTTCAAGTCAGAGGTTCAACAGGGGTTCAATGTGCTAGAGTCAAGATGTCAGCAGGGCTGTCTTCCTTTCTGGCCTAAGGAAGCATCCACTCCCTTGCTCAGTTCCTTTTGATTGTGGGGCTTGTCAGGTGAGAGCCTTCCCCAGCCTCTAGAGCCCTTCACATTCCCTGGCTTGTAGCCTCCTTTCTGCATATTCAAAGCCATGGCTGGCCCGGTTCCCCTCAGGCTTCCAATCTCTCCTCCCTCCATCTGACTTTTCTCTCCCCTAGCTGAGAAATGATCTCCACTTGAAAGACTTGTGTGACTTAAGTTGACCTCTCCTGGATAAACCAGGATACTTTCCTCCATCTCATGTTGTGCAACCTTAATCACACCTGCAATGTCACTTTGCCTTCCATGTAAAACAACGTATTTGCAAATTCTAGGGATTAAAGCACAGAACTCATTTGGGTGATCTTTATTCTGTTAACTCAGGGACAGAGAGTTGGTTTCACCACAGTTTAGGGCTCATATTTTGGAGACCAAGCGAGCACTTTAAGCCATAGAGAATTGCAGTAGGGAAGAGGAGGACGGTTCTGTTCTCTGCTCTTTTTCTGCTCCCCTGTTCCTTCTCCTACTCCCCAGATGCCAGGATATAAGCCGTGAGTTCAAAGTCAGGAGGGCAGAGAAGGCTTTGCTGGGCTGCTGGGCTTGGTGCCCGCTGGCATGGCTGATTGTGTAGAACCACTTTGTGGTGATTTCTCTCCTAGGGTCTAAAGCAGAGAAGGTGTATCTCTCCTCAAGAGATAAACACAGCCTGGAAAGCAATGCAAGAAGTCAGCCTGGGGGCTGCAGCACAGCACAGCAGTCGGCGGAGGAGGCTCCCGGGGGACTCAGAGCAAGGGGGCTCTGTGAAGAGGAGGAGGAGGGGGAGTCAGGGATTAGGCACGGGCTCCAGCATCCGGTGGGTGGAGTCAGGACTTAGGCAGGGGCTCCAGCATCCAGTGGGTGGAGTCAGAGATTAGGTAGGGGCTCCAGCATTCAGTGGGTGGAGTCAGAGATTAGGCAGGGGCTCCAGCATTCAGTGGGTGGAGTCAGGGATTAGGCTGGGACTCCAGCATCTGGTCGGCGATAACACAGGGTCTGGGTCTCAAGGGGTCTTCCCCAGAAGCAGACACAGAGAGCAGAATTTGGAGGCAAGCAGTTTCCCGCAACCCTGGCAGCAAAGTGGAGACACTGTATAAGGAAGGAAAGGCAGCCTGTAGGGAGCGGGTTGATGTCGACTAAACAGTGCACAGCTGACTCTATCCCCCGGGAGAGCCTGGGGAGCCAGTGTGGAGCTCCCAGGGGCTGGGGCATTCATCCACCCTGTCCCAACACTCACTGTCTGAGCGTCCCCCTGGGGAATATTTAATGCCCAAACCCCTCTGGCCTGGGCAGGCGGAGCAGCGAGTCACAGAGGTGCAGGGGTCGACTCGGAAAGCCATCAACTGCGCATGGATGTAGCAAACTTCTGGGCAAACAAGTGGTGCCACTGGGATCCTGGGAAAGTCAAAGGGAGCCTGAGAGGAAAGGGTGGGCGCTGTCGCTGTGCGCCCCGTCCCCAGAACATCCCCACATCTGGACAGGGGTGAATCTGGGGTGGCAGACAGGGTTTCCAAGTAGACATGTACGGGGTTCAGGAGGCCGGGATCATTGTGTCTGGGGAGACAAAACTAGCACGCACAGGGACACCAACACAAACCAGAAAGCAAGGAAGCTCTTCCACCTGGTGTGAAAACAAAGAGCAAGAGCCGTGGGGAATGGCCCAGGCGGCGTGAGCGCAGCCTTCACGGGAAGAGCCTCGACCACGTCTCCAAGGGTGGATCAGATGAGCAGAACTCTCCGCATCATTTGTTTTGGAAACCTCTTTCATTTGTGACATTTAATTAAAGCCAGGGGGAAAGTGAGAGAGCAAATTGATGTATCGACCGTGTGAGGGGAAGAGGCGTCTCCCCAGGTTCACGCTCGGGGTGTCCCGGAGCGCGGGAGGGAGGCTGTGGACCTGTGGAGCAGCTCTAGTGCGCTCGGTGCCCAGATGGTCTCGGAAGAAAGGATCCCAGGGCAGTGTTTCCAGGCTGAAATGGCTTTCTCGGCTCCCTTTCCCTAATTTGCTGGAGACTAGTCCAGAGAAAATAATTAGAGTTGCTTGGATAATGTGTTTGTTTTACCACTTTCAATTAAGGACAAGAATGAAGTGAAGAGAGAGGCGGTGGGCTTGGCGGTGCCAGGACTTCGTTTTATGTTCCCATCAGGCCTCCGCAAAAACTTGCACAATATTTTCTTGGTTATTTTAAACTAATGAGTCCACAAGTTGGTTTATTTTAAGCAGCTTTATCGAGGTATAATTAACATACAATAAGTTGCAAGTAATTAAAAAGTGTACAATTTTGAAAACTTTTGATATGCATATACGTGATGAAATCACTGCTGCAGTGGAGACAGCGGACATATCCACCGTTCCATCCATTCCTGCTTTTTGTAAACCCGCCTCTACCACCTCCTGGCAGCCTGCCCCAGACAACCACCTGCTCTCAATCACCATTGGTTATTTACATTGTTAGAATACTATGCAAATAAAACTGAACAGCGTGTATTCTTATCTTCCTTCGCCCAGATTATCTTGAGGTTCACCGGTGATGGTTCTTCTGTGTCCTTAGTCCAGTACTTTTCATTGCCAAACGATCTTTAGGGTTTCAAGATTGCAAAATCAGGTATTCCTTTAATTTTGAGACATGGTCCTTCTATCATTTTCCTAGGGCTGCCTTAATGAATTACCACAACTGGGTGGCTTTAAGCAACAGAAATTTACTCTCTCACAGTTTTGAAGGCTAGAAGCCAAAATGGAGGTGCCAGCAGGGCCATGCTCCCTGGGAAGGCTCCAAGGATCATCTATCCCACCCCCTTCTCTGAGTTTGGGGTGTTGCTGGCAATCCTGGGCGTCCTTGGCATGTGGGCACGTGGCTGTCATCTCTGTCATCTCTGCCTTCCTTGTCAGTCCCCATGTTTCCCCCTGGCTGTGCCTCTTCTCTTCCTGAAGGACGCCAGTTACATTGCATTAAGAGTCTATCCTAATCCAATAATACCTCACCTTAACTAATTACATCTACAGTTTTATTTCCAAATACAGTTGCATGTTGTGGTTTGTGGATATGAATTTAGGGCACGGAAGAAACTATCCCCCCCCCAATATAGCCATCCTCCCCTGTTGAACCTTATATGGTTCTATTAAATTAAATAAAGAATGGAAGAGAGTGAATTTTTTTTTTTTTTTTTAATTCTTGACCTATCTTGAGATAACGTGAGCTGGGAATCACATGTCTCAAACTGCATTCCAAATAATTACGTATTAAATCACATTCTCTAAAATATAGGATAGTGTGGTCAAGTAAATTTGGTGAATGCTGGATTTTTTAAAGCATCTTCAAGGGCTTGTCAAATCTTTTACATGTGTAATTAGAATAAATCTGTCTCTTTTTATTGTCCTTCTCAGCACAGTACAGCTTTCAGAACAGCTACAAAAGAAGTGAAAGCAATTTAAATCCTTATTGCAGAACTCTTAAAAAAAAAAAAAAAAAAAAAAAAACAGAGGGAAAATATAGGACGGTATGTACAGTAAAAAATGTCCCTAAATCCTTACCCATTTCTACAAAGCTAGCTGGTCACCTCAAAGCAGCCATCTCCAAATTGTAGAGTCATCCTGTTAGAAAACCTGCCCAAACCCTTCTCCCAAAATACAGTCTGAGCTGACCTGGTCTCTTTTCCCCCCACCTCCTCTGCCAGCTTCCCAAAGCTTCACTTTTTTTTTTTTTTTTTTTGAGAAAAATGAAAATCTCTTTGCCCTTTCCAATGTAGACAAATTCAGCCTTTAGGAATTTTCTGATTTTCAATGAAGGAAGTTTGCCCATAATGAGAACGTCTACTGAACTAGATAGTGCAGGCGTGACTGAACCAAGGTAGATGTAATGAAGGACAGTGGCAGACACACCAGGAATTTGGTACCACTATTTATTCTAAGCCCAACTCCCAATTTCTGGGGAATTCCTAAACAACCGAAATTGTCTCTGATAGCTCTGCTTGGCCTACAAAAAAAAAAAAAAAAAAAAAAAAAAACAACACCGGCGGCCCACACAAAACCAACATACCACAAAAAAACATAAAAAAAAAAAATTTTTAAAAAAAAGTAATAATACCAAAAATGAAAAACGTTTTTTGT
>CAUYPK010097139.1:0-30517 GCA_963574355.1 Loris lydekkerianus | reverse complement strand
GGAAGAAAAAGTATCCAATGTACTCAGCCCTACTATGAAGCTAAATTATAGCTTTCACATGAAGGCTATAACCCAACTATAGCATAAGACTATGGGGAAAGGGCCAAGGAAGGGGAAGGGAGGGGGGAGGTTTTGGTGGAGGGAAGGTAATGGATGGGGCCACATCTATGGTGCATCTCAGAATGGGTACAGGTGATTGCACTAATGTACACAGCTATGATTTCACAATTTAAAAAAAATGATCAAAAATCTAGGAAGGAGTTCTTTGGATGTAAAAATTGTACAGCTAATGTGGTGAATTACAAATTTACTATGTGATAGGGAGGACCCCTATAATCTGAGAGGTAGAAATTCATATCTAGAAAAAAAAAAACAAAAAACAACTTTAGAACCCATATAATCCCAGGGTTCTAAACCTGGGCAGATTGACTGAAAACAGCAATATTAGGGAAGAACTAGGGATGATGGGCTACGGGGCTTATTGCTTAGAGAAATGGGGTGACCTTTGAATGAGTCACTATCAGTATACCTTTTGATTTTCTTGTAAAATCAGTAAACTCAACAAATTTTCTTGGTTGAAGTTATATAAAATTGGAATGAAAGCACATGATGGGGGCCTCTGTGGTAGTACAATCAGGTCTATGAATGACCTTTAGAAGACTTGGCCATCTCCTGAGATTATGTGTAGAATCACTTGGAAATGTACATGTTTGTGATCACACCCCCACCTCACTCCCTACCTGCAGATAAATATAATAGTGTAACTCAGTGGATAAAGATACCCATCCACTTATGCTGAATGCAGGTAAAACTAAGTGCATGGTATGGTACCCATACCATGGTATCCCTCAAGTTACACAGAGTGTGTTCACTTCTCTTAGGTTGCATGTCTATATAATGAGACTAAAATAATGCCAGTGATGTTTTGGGGAGAAGGATGTTTTTCTGAGGATTGAATTAGGTAAATCATTATGATGTAAATTAAATATAAATCATTATTACAGAACCCCCCTTCCAACAGGGTAAGAATAAAGGCAGAGTATAGCCCTGTCAGAGAGAGGATAATGAGGAAAGACTAATGTGAATGAAAAGGTGTGCCACTTCTCCACAGATAGGAGAATTCAGGGGCAGGTCCCCAAACTCCTAATCAGAAGTCCTGAGTATGAGATGTGTCTAACTCACTCCTTCAGCATCCGCCTACTGGCCACCTCTTCAATGAAGGCTTAAGTGTACCCCTCTTCATCTTCAGGGAATTGCTCTCTCCTTGTTATGTGTTTCCATTGCTCCCTTCACCAGACTTATGTTTTGACTTGTAATCACAAATTAGTAAGTGCGTTGTTATTTGAATGTTTTTTAAGGTACAGTCTCTGTCTTACCCATCTTTGCATTCTCCTGACTTAGAATCCTACCTGGTACAATATAAACACCTGATTCATCTTTACCGATTAAATAAATAAATCCACAAATAAAATTTATGAGAGAGAGGAAGAGCTGCGTTTCAAGATCAGGGTGAGACCTGAGGAAAAATCAGGACTACGCTGTCATGAACTCCTCGGCAGTATAATAAAACTATCGTGTGAGTCCTACCCCAGCTAGATGTTGAAATGAAGGCTGACGTGAACTCGTGTTCTGCTAAGAATAATACCTACAAGATAGCAATGTTTGGAATAAGCCTGTCTCTGGAAAGGTTCTTAAGCCTTGTAATTTTACTTTTATAGTCAGGGCCCCAGCATGTTTGACTTTTCAAATCCCCTTACTGAGATCCAAGGGTGTGTTTATAAAAGCTGTATCTTAAACTCGTTCCTCTGTGAGGTACAAGTGGGATGTGTACTCCTCTGTATAAACCGGCCCCATAGAGTGACTCTGTGTGCTGCTCCTTGTAGGGTGTCTCTATCTGATACACTGGAAGGGAAAGAAAACAGCATCATATAGGGTTAGTCATAAATGTTTCGCAGGAACCAAAGCCCTCTAACAACATAAATAACAATAACGACAGTTATTATAATAATTCAAAGCCTCTGTCATTCAAGAGGCAAGATGCAACAGGAACTTAGCAGGAGAAACTAGACCAGTACTCGAAGAGCAAGAGAACAGTTAAGTAGACAAGAGCCAGGGATATTGGAGACAGGGCTGAAAAAGCAAAACTAAGTTGTAACATAAAGTTAAAGGAATCAACCTATTTCAGATTCAGAAAGGGCTACCAGGGTGTCAAATTTATTGGATTCCAATGTGGTCTGGTTAAGACTATTAAGATCCAGACAGAGCTCTGTTACCACACATACATTATGGTGGTTTTATAATGTGTTGACTTGGCTAAGCTGAACTACATTTCCCAGAATTCTTTTCTAGCATTTTTATGGATAGTGTGAGCCAAAACAGATTCTTGCACAATACTTTAAGGGCATTGGCATGCCTTTATAGATGACACAGGTTTTCACTTATCTGCTGGCTCACTTTCTCAGCATGGGAAAATGGCGGGATGGCAGCGGCCCCAGCTTCCCCTGGTTTCTTCTTCAGGCTTCTCCATCTCCTGCTCTTGGGTTTCAATTTGTGCTTGTTTTTTCTACTTCAATCTCTTTTTTAAACCTGACATCTGCCTTATGGGCTTGAAGGATCAAGCATTCGATGCAAAGACAATAGCCTTATAGAAACTGCTTCACCAACCCCAAATTGGGCAAAGTCAAATCCCTTAATAATTCACATATATATTTACATATATGGGTATGTACTTATATGGATAGGTCCAATATACACTTCTTTGACACAATGGAAAATGAAAAGCTCATGCATCTGGAACCAGAGAAATAGATCTGAATTCAAATCCCACTCTTGTCATTCTTTGCTTTTAACTTTCTATACAGCTTTTATCTTGATGACCCTGGAGTTTCTCATCTGTGATATGATAATGCCTAATTCATAGTGTTGTAGTAAAGATTAAATAAAAGAAATATTCAAAGCACCTCACTACATTAGGAGATCTATTATGATTGGTGGGGTACTCCACGCCCTATCAGTGTAGGGTAGCTTCTCTTTCCTCCAGTTCACGAAACCAGCTTTATTAGAACAAATGTGCAGTCCCTGGTGTGTGCTCCTCAGTTCATTCATGATGAGTGGTCACTGGAAGCTTCCCACTTCCAGAAAGTAATGAAGATGAGGCTGGTTTGACTCATGCTTACTTCCTCTGAAGTGAGTCACTGCAGACCATTTCCTCTTCACTGCAGGGGGATAAATGTCTCATTCCGAATGAGCTGAGCACATGTGGCACAGGTCCTAATCCACAAACATTTCCATATGATCCACTGGCTCTGGATTCCCCAGTTCTGACTCTCCCATCCCTTCTTGCCTGCCTTGGTTTTCAGAGAGCTCATGGGCTAAAGTTGACAAAAAGGAAGATGAAGACTTTGCAAGTCATCTCCATGAGTTTTTGATGAGCCCTTAGATGAGTCTGCCAGTGTCTTCTCAGCATTTAGACCAGCCAATCTCATCGGTGTCCTGACATAGACATATTTTCTTGGCTTAGTGATGGATATCATCTGAGCTAGATTTCTGATGACAAGTCTTTTGATCAATAATTTCTCACTTATTTAATCAGGCAGAAGGTATAGAAAATGAGTTCAGGGAATAGTATCCAACCTTCATGGTTTAATTCACTGCAGAGGTGATAAGAAATACGAGAAAAGCCATCAGGTTGGGAATGAGAGTGGAGAAATTCCAGACCACATCTGTGTCATCGACATGTCTAACAGAGCTGTGGAAAGCCACGAGGGCTCTGTGTTCTCTCTGTCACTGCTCCAACGATCATTCAGCATGAGTCAGTGAAAAGAGGATTAGATCACCAAGCAATACATATTTTTGAATATTTATTATGCACCAGATACTTCCTAAGATTCTATACGATAAACAAAATGAAAGATATGGCCCCTATCTTCAGAGGAAAACTAAGAACTGGATATTTAAATATGATTATATAACATCAAGGCAATAACATAACAGGTGATGAGGCAGAATGTAATGAGTTGTCATGTGATTTATTCAGAAAATATGTGCCGAAAGAGGTAAAATAAATTAAAAGAAAAAGCCAAGAATTGTTAACCATCTGATCTATGAGTTAAGAAGTTATGTTTGTTCTTTTTCTTTAATTTATTTATTTTTATCGCTAAATCATAGCTGTGTACATTAGTGCAATCAAGGGGTACAATGTGTTGCTTTCATATACAATCTGAAGTATTCTCATCAAACTGTTCAGCGTAGCCTAAGTATACGATTTATACAAGCAAAGAAAATCGTGAGGACCGGACAAGGAACTAGGCTTTCTGCCTCAGACTAGACAAATGGGTGTCGACAAGACTAGATGTCTGAAAACCTCAGTTTTCTTATCCACCATATGGAGTTAATCAGGTTAATCTCAGAGGGGATGGACCTGAATCTCTAATTAGTTGATGTTCCATGCTGCTTTGAACACTTCACAGACGAAAGTCACTATCAATCAGTTTAGTTAAAGAACAGCAATGGGTATCCAGGAGCCTTGACAAGCAGAGTGAGAGGAACCCAAATAAGCACAAACTATAGGACTTTCTCTCAAAAAGGTTTAATAATCATGTTGAAAAGATGCGGTTTGCAGTTGAGGTACTATTTCAGCAGTAGTACTTGAAACAGTGTTGTTTGGATGCATTGAATATATAATAAATTAAAGCAAAATGAAGGCAGATAATATAGGTCAAAGAACCAAGCCAATATAAAAATCAGAGCATTTCAACTCAAATCCTCCTCCCTCACTCCTGGGAAGAGTAAAACACTGAAAATTTATGCAAGGAGAAAAAAATGTGTGAAAATTTTCACCATAATCTCTTTTCTCACAAAGGCAAGTACTCAATGTCTTTTTTGCAAGTTTGCAAAATGACAAAAAGACTTGTCGGGCTGTTGGGAACAGATTGTCCCTTTGGCCCTAGTAGAAGGAGCTGAGCAACTGACTGCTGAGTAAGAGACAAGTCTGAAGCACAGACATGATATTTTCATTTCGACTTTAGTGGTTTGAATCGGGTGGCTAAGGCTTTTTATAGAATTATTGTTTTGGCTCTGAAATTTGAAAATCTGTTTTCAGTCAAGTGAGATCTTTGTCTATTGCAGGGTGATATTTCAAAAAGAAAAAATGGTACAGTTGACTTAGATGTGGGCACATTAGCATCCTTCTCTTCATGAAGTTTTAACTCAGTGTTCAGTGATTTAGGACTCATCCAAAGGAACCAACTTTTGACTTGCTAGAGCCCTGGCAGGTCACGTCCTGGCCAGGTCGCACAAGCAAACCACTATGGACATAGTTGCTCCTGAACTTGGAAGAGTTTTTGTTTTAAAAAGGTCTCCA
The DNA here is from genome assembly GCA_963574355.1 of Loris lydekkerianus. Lineage (NCBI taxonomy): Eukaryota > Metazoa > Chordata > Mammalia > Primates > Lorisidae > Loris > Loris lydekkerianus. The sequence goes on along the minus strand of CAUYPK010097139.1, from coordinate 25,155 downwards.
GACTCATTATCTTATTGATTGTTTTATATTTATTTATTTGTTTGGTTTTTACTATTTCTTATTTCAGCTGATGCAATCTTGCAACATTTTCCAGGCATGACTTTCCTACTAGATCACTGTCGAGGTGGTGCCTGGTCCTTGTTTTTCAACCAGTGAGCATGTTGTACCAAGTGTTTTTTAATATGATTTTTGACTTTCCAAAACAATGTTGTGTGTTAAATAAGGCAAGAAATATTGTTATTTAATTAATTGAGATTGAGAGAGGCAGCAGGTCCTGTCCGAGGGGCAGCCTCTGCTCCATCACTTTCTCCGCCTATATATGTGGACAATTCACAGATGCCTTTTTAAAACCTAAAGTCCCTGCCTTTCTCTGGTTATCGCCTGATCATTCCAAGATTCATTTCAAGGTATTTCTGATCAAAACGAACATCATGATGATCGCTTCTCGGCCTTTTGGCTAAGATCAAGTGTAAAACTAACTGTATCATGATATGAGACTTAGACATACTGTCCTCCATCTTCTCTCACAATCATCCTGATGATATATTGTGAAAGCCTCTAGCCCTGGGAAGCAGGACTCTCAAACTCTTGCAAGAAATTGAAAGGAAAGTTCACTTGTTATAAAATTTCAGCAATTAAACTAAGAATCACAACTTGTGGCTAGTGTATTCTTTTCTATCCCAAATGGGACAGGTCCACAGGTTAAAAGAAGGTGGGGAAATACTTTGCTGTATCCCCCTCCTGGTGGTAGCTATTTCTTTGTTATGGACCCAGAGTTTTGGTCCATTAGAAAATCACGAGATTATTTCCCTGATGAACAGAACCATCTTATGAAATAGGCAAAACATTGTGTATTATTCAGAACTCTTTCCCAACAATAAAATATACATACACACAGAAACATAGACACATACCACACACTTCCCCATGCAAAGATATACACATTTTGTGTACATATTTTTCCAAATTCTTTGGAGTTTTTTTTTTTTTCTCTATCACTTAGATTTTAAACTTACAAAACTTTTGGCATATATATTTTAATACATCGTGAGTTTTGGATTTATACTTTTCAAACATGGGATGCTCACTGTCCTTATGCTATTTTTGAAAAGCCCTTTTTCCACATTAATTTGTAATGTCACCTCACCAATTTCTTCATATGTGTGTGTCTATCCCCAGGCAGTGTATTGGTCAATCCTATGTTGTTTTAATTAATGTGTCTTTATTATATTTAATTACATAATTAAAAATGTTTTGATTTATGCTATGGCTAGCATAGCATCCTTGCTTTTTGGCAGAATTCTCTTAGTAGAACATCTGGGTACTCGCCTCCCCATTCATGTAATATTTTAGCACCTCTCTCCACTACTACTTTTGTCACCCATTTCAGTGACCTTCATATTCTTGGAGATGGATCTTATTCAGTAGCCTGTCTTCTTTGATCTCATTCTCCTCACTATGTAAACTTAGCCAATCCCATGGTTATGGCTTCAATATGACCATTACTTGCAATTACGTCCTCACAAAAGAAAAGAAACTCAGGTTCCAGACTCTTCTTTTCTGACCAATACCTCTTATCTTTTCAATTCTTTCTCACTTTTTAGTTCTCCCTTTCTGAAAATGTCATCAACTTTCTGAGAACTCTAATGCATGATGGTGGCCAGCAATCCTGCCTATCACTCTTTTCCTCTCTTCAGTCTCTTCCAGATCTCTCATCACTCCATACCCCATTTAGACCCATGTTCTTTCATAATCACATGCTTGCTTCCTCTCTTCCTAGAGATCTTACATTAGTTTCTTGTTGGTGCTATAACAAATAACCAAAAATTTAGTGGCTTAATACAATCATAGCGCAGATTTATTATTTGATGGTTCGGCAGGTCAGAAGTAAAACAAACAAACAAACAACAACAAATGGATCTTACAAGCTAAAATGAGGTGTTAGCAGGACTGTGTTCATCTTTGGAGGTCTTATGGAAGAATTCATTTCCTCGCAATTTCCAGCTTCTAGAGACTTCTACCTATGTCCAGACAGTTATAAATATTAATATATAAGCTATTTTTAACATCATAAGTTAACAAAGGAAGCACATATATTATCTCAGTATGATGGAGTCACTCTATGTGTGAAATTAAAAAAATTATTTGTTAAGCAGTCAGCTATGCAATAGTTTTTATGTGACTACCCAACAATATGAAACAAGGGAATGCTGGTGTTAACTTTTGTGCCCCCCACCCAGGGAATTTGTAAAATATTTGACCAAGGAAGGTGTCTTAATCTGCTTTTCCATTACCATAACAAAATATAACTTGCTTTTCCAGGAGTAACAACAAAAGCATCAAAGGGATCACGTAGCAAGACTCAGAGTGTCCCCTTGATAAAGGTCTCATCTTCAGCTTAGAGTTCCATTGAGCAAGGCAATGGTATATCAGGAGTCATGATATTCTTAAATGGAAGATATGCCTCCTACTTTTGTTTACCTGAAAGGTCTATATTACAAAAGTGTTAATTTTTTTTTTTTTTTTAGAGACAGACTCTCACTTTGTTGCCCTTGGTAGAGAGCCATCGCATCACACAGCTCACAGCAACCTCTAACTCCTGGGCTTAGGCGATTCTCTTGCCTCAGCCTCCTGAGCAGCTGGGACTACAGGCGCTCGCCACAACGCCCGGCTATATTTTTGTTGCAGTTTGGCAGGGGCTGGGTTTGAACCCACCACTCTTGGTATATGGGACCGGTGCCCTACCCACTGAGCAACAGGTGGCTGCCCTACAAATGTGTTTCAATATTTTATACCATCTTTTAAAAATTATTCTTGTCTATAACTACAACACTACAAGAATATATGCCTAAAATCTTTTATTGGAATCTATAAATGAAGAAAAACTAGCTATAAATGGCAAGAAATGGTGTATTCTTCTGTTGGTAAGGTATCTGTAGTCATTTATTATATTTGATCCACAAGCATTTCATTTTTACTTACAATATTTCTTGTTTCAGTGTTTCTTTTTATATCTGCTACCAGGTACCCATTCCTTGAGCTTCCTCGCCATTTCCTGTCACTTTGCTCCTTAAGAAAGTATATATCCTGTTTTCCTTCCCAAAGGAAGATGGTATGACAAATCACTATGTAAAAAAAATCCTGATATGTAAAAAATGTAATCATTGAATATTTACCACATTTTTATAGTGAATGTGGTATACTGTGGCTAATCAAGTATACTGGAATTTTAGAAATATGGGATATAAAATTATATCCCAGTTAGATTACTTCAGAGATGTCACTTCTCTGAGACTCAGTTGTTGTCACTGAGTGAAAAGAAAGGAGAATATTATCCAACTTTGTTGCTGTCCACTGGGCTTCTGGTCAATGATGCAGAGGCAGCACTGCAGACGAAATGATTGATTTTAAAAGGGATGGCTGGTGCTCGCTCAGGCACAACAGCAATCAGCCATCTTTATTCACTTTCTTATATATCTAAACTCATTAGATAAAAATAATCCAAGAATAAAGAAGACAAAAGGTAAAGATTCCTTATCAGCATTAATACAGCAAAGTACATACATACCTTTCTAAATTAAGAATATCCTATTTGGAGGTAAATAACAATGGAGATGAACTACAAAGGGCTGTGTTGTCTGTTCTGTTTGCCTACTTCCCTATATGTGAAAGTTATTATGTAAATAGAGGCAGGGGATTAAGTGCAATGGTCCATTGCCCCAGGCAGTAGATCTGTCTCCAGGTAGGGGTTGGGGAGGGCCCTCTGGCACACTCTTTCCTTTAAGGTGTGACTGCCTGCATTTTTCAGCAAAGCTGCTTATGCGAGCTTGGGGAGAATATCCCCCCAAACTCACATCTAGCCCAAGAACTGAAAATGTTCTTTCTCAGAGCCTCATATTTCAAGGAGCACAAATGAGACTGATTCACCAAGGATGCAGGTGACTGTGCCCCTTCAAACTTTTAAAATTGATATGAGGACTTCAGGTAATTAATACACTTGACAAATATTTATTGAGCGTCTTTAGGTTTCAAGCACTGCATTATTTAGGGTTGAATGTGCAATAAAAAGACATGTATATTGTGCAGGTTAAACAGGGCTCTGGTTGGTCTCTGACCTCATAAAGCTCATAATTTGTGAGGGGGAGAACAGGAACGAATAAGCAAACAGCCAATGAAATAATAAATTAAGGATACACTATCTGTATTAAAGCTTGAGACATTGGTCTCCTTGACAAATTTTTCTTATAATTTTTGAAACGATTTATTTAAAATTATGTTGAAAGGTATAACAACTTGACCCCATTTATTTATGTCTAATTAATTACCTTAATTAAAACTGAGCATGTATCTATTGGGGTTTCTTTGGCATGATGTGTCAATCACCCAGGCCATAAAATAAGGCAATTCTTAGATCTGGGAGATGGAATGTTCTTTTTTGCTATTGGGTTTTGAAAAAAGAAGTCAAAAATCATGACCAGATTTCATCACAGGTAGTGACTGACTTGGTCCACTGAGATAGGGTTCCATGGAATGAAGTTTTAAGAAATTAAACACCATAATCATTTATTACACATATAGGTTCTTTGATCTTACAAAAAGAGAACTGAAGTAAATATTGGTGGCAATAAAGGAAGTACTCAATATATATTATAAGCTGCATGTATGAGGACTCCTTGCTGTTCATAAAAATATAATTTTATAAAATAATTTTTGTTATTTTGCATTGCATTTTCCTGTTAGATACTTTGAACATGAACCTTCTCCACTACTCACTGGACTCATCAACCCACAGTGATTGAGACTTCAGGAGGCTGGAGTTATGATAAAGAAGGGGTTTATCCTGTTCTCAAGGAGATCAGAGTATAAGGGCAGGTAGACACTGAATAAATCATGGCAAGATGATTCAGTCCCCCAATGGGAGTAGAATGCAAGAGTCCTGAACACCTCAGTACATCTAATCCAAAGGGTGTGGCACATTGACATTAGTTTTCTTCTCTGGGATATAAGGATACAAAAACAGTCCTCATAGAACAACTTGCCCATATCTGAACTTTTGATACTGTTACTATGTTTTAACTAATTCCAAAGATCATTGTGATTTCTTTTAGGCTTGTGGTGGTTGGGCCTATTCTTACTCTAAATCTGTAACAGAGTCTACCCTGTTGTGTTTTTAATCTGATGTTGTGCTATAGGCAATTCTCCGTGAAGACTGTTTTTGTTTTCAACCTTTCTGCCAAACCTGGGGAGTAACAAGCAACCCAAGTCACTTTGAGGACATGATGAGCATTCTTGCCAAGTATGCTGTGGTTGTCTAACTACTATGTACCAGTCTGCTAAAGAGATCTTTACAATTTGGGGTCCAGGGATTTAAATACTTTATATATGTCAAAGACTCCTAAATGTATGTCTCTCACCCTCACTTCTCTTCAGAAGTCTAGGATCATATGTCCAGGAGCCTACTGTGCATATCTACCTGCTAAGCTAACATACATGTCAAAGATCACATGTTCCACACAAAACTCTTGATTCCTGACCCTGCCAAGTTGTTCCTCCCACAGACTCCCATTACTTAGAGAGAGGTATGAGCACCCATTTGGTATGTGAAGCCCAAAAGCCTGACATAATGCTCGGTTCTTCTTTTTCCTTCTAGCCTTCATGCCATTCATCAGCAAGTCTCTCAATTTGTCTCACAAGGTATTTCAAAGCTATCTATTTTCATGCATGTCTAATGTAATAACCTTAGTTCAAGACATTGTCAAATCCTAGCCTGGACATCTGGGGGTAGCCTCCCACATGGACTCCCTCTTTCCACACGTGCCCCATTACAGTTCTCTACGCAGCTGCTTGAGTCACCCTTTTAAAACATAACTAAGATTAATGGTGCTTCTTACATGGCGATTCAATTCTACCAACTTCCCCTAAATGAGGAGATATGAAAATTATCTATTTATGGGTGAGAAATGACTCACTGGCCAGCAATGGCTCACACCTGTAATCCTAGCACTGTAGGAGGCTGAGGCAAGTAGATTACTAGAGCTCAGGGGTCTGGACCAGCCTGGTCAAGAGTGAGACTCCCATCTCTAAAAATAGCCAGGCATTGTGGTAGGTGCCTGTAGTCCTAGCTACTTGGGAGGCAAGAGAATCACTTGAGGCCAAGATTTTGAAGTTGCTGTGAGCTATGATGCTCTCTACCAAAGGCGACAAAGTGAGACACTCTCTCTCTCTCTCTCTCTCTCTCATATGTATATATATGTGTGTGTGTATACAACATGTATATGTGTATGCAATATATACACACACACATATATATATACAAATAAATAATTGTCTATTTGCTGAGAAAAGCCCCCAGCATAAGAGAGGGAATAAATTTTAAAATCAAAGAGATCATTCATTATTGACTCCTAAAGTTTTCTACTCAGCAGCTATCTTGTTTGAGCAAGTTACCTAAAATGTTTAAGCCTATTTTCTGAGTCTAGAAAGCAAAATTCTACTTTCATTCTTTCTAAAAATATTTGTTGCTGTATCAGGCACTATGGTAAGCATCATTATAAAAAGTAAATACAACACCACATTTGCATATATAAATGACAAATGTATAATAAGTACTCCATAGCCATGAGTGCTTTGGTTGTCTTCCCCTGCCTAGGGATCATCTTTCCAGCCATCCTTAAACATCTTCTTATTTTTAATTCAGGGCTATTTTTGCTTTACTATGGTGCCTTATGCTGTCACCTATTGCAACAATATCTAGTTATTTTTTAAAGCTGACATTTTCCTTGTCCTACAAAAGATCACTTTGATAGTCTTCATAATGGAATTTAGGGAAATGACACAATTATTGTTTCCAAGGGACAACACAGCATTTTTGTAACTATGTTCAGGCTATTGTTCTCTGAAAAGCCATGTTATAGAAAATTGGCCACTGGTCAGGTCTAGAAAAGAAACAAATGAACAGTCCTCATCCTTCTCCCCCATATTTTGAGTTGCAGACTGTGAAAGGAAAGAAAGGAGATATTGGAGAGGACAACTGAGATCCACAATAGGGAAGAGCTTCCAGGGTCCTGAATAAAATTAGCTACAATAAGTAATGGTGATCTGTGATCCGTTCAGAGCCCAAGATCACGAAGGAGAGTTTCAGTAGAATCTGGTGCTGGTTAGACAAGCTACCTTTCCACCCAGCCTGTCCAATAGATGTGTTACATTTGAGGAACCATGTTTGAGTTCTGTTAAAATGCTGGCTGGAACCCAGGTGACAAGCATAACAGTGACTTTCAAGGTGTGATTATTAGGTGCTCCATGGCCTGTCTACAGTGGTGATACCCAAATGGATTGTGAGAAACCATCCAGCACATGATATAAACTGATCATCTTTGTATTCCCTTCCATATGTCATTAAAATAGAAATGGTAGCTAAGCAAATTCCATAAGATCAAAGATAAAAAGAAAGAATTGCCAGAAATTTCAGAAGGATATACACACCTTCCTGCTAATGTGACATAAAGGGACATGAGAAGTATTTAAAAAAAAAAAAATTCAGATGTGATTGAATTTTAACAAAGTTTCTAGACCAGGTAATCTTGGTATACTCTATTGAAATAAACAGGTCTGTGGCAAGGGGAGAGTAGGGCTTTGGCCCCACATAGCACACACTAGATGTGTTAAGATGCATGAGGAAGTGAGTATATACTTTGAAACTTATAAATAAGTGTGTGATGTTTGTAGCAAAATACAAGAATTAGGTTTTAATTACAGCAACAGATTATAAACAGCCAGATTACACCTATGACCACAAACAACCAGAATGCAGTCCTATAACTGGAGTGGACTGAGATTGTAAAAACCACAGCTTCAGCTTGTGCCAACCTAAAGTTAGCTCAGACCAATTCAGTCTTGGCTCCAGAGCACCAGGAGACACCACCTTTGATGAGCAAAATGTTACTGCAACAACTCAAGAAAAGCTAGTTGAAATTCCCTGAAGCATAGAACCAATGGTTTCTTTTTATATTTAGCCCCAGGAACTCATGCCCTCATTCTTCAAAGGGAGCCAAAATTCAGTTCACAGCAGGATAACTCAAAAGAACAGGATTTCCATTATAAGCTGAGCCTATTTTCAGAGGCTGTTCATCTAATTCTGAAGTGGTTTGATTTCTGTATTGCACTGAATAAGCAAATACCATTAACTTTCAAACAACATGGGCTGGAACTGCACAAGCATACCTATAAGTGAACTTTCTGCTACTTCTGCCATACCTGAGACAGCAAGGCCAATCTCTCCTCCCCCTCCATCCCTTCAACATTAAGTCAAGGATAATGAAGACCTTCAAGATAATCCACTTCAACTTACTGAATAGCAAATCCATTCTTCATTCCTTATAATTTTCTTAATAAGATTTTCTTTTCTCTAGAGAACTTCATTGACAAATAGATACAACACAAAAAATATGTGTTAATTGACTTTTTATATTACTGGTAAGGCCTTCAGTCAATGGTAGGCTCTTAGCAGTTATGTTCTTGGAGAGTCAAATACTATACAAGGATTTTTGACTGCACAAGATTTCAGTGCTCCTAACCCCACAGGCTGTTCAACAATTAACTGTGCATACAACCATACAGATTGGTAAGAAAAACCTGTATTCACTGATTTAATTTGGAAGGCCTTTTTCTTGAGTTCTTTGGGCATGAAAGAAAGTGAAAATTTGGGCATCCTGGGGACAATTCTGACTCAATGCCCATAGTCCAATTGGTAAGTAGCTTTCTTTCTTTGGACATTCAAACCTTCACTTGTTAAACTGAGTTGTTATTTTCCATTTTTTTTTTTTTTTTTTGTTTGTTTGTTTCTGATTGAGATTATTAGAAATCTTACTTTTCTGTTTCTAGCTAATCTGGCCAAAGGTTTATCAATTTTGTTTATGTTTCCAAAGTACAAAATTTTATTTGGTTCATCTTCTGGATGGTTCTTTTGTTCTTGATTTTATTTGATTCTGATCTAATTTTTGTTATTTCTTTTCTTCTGCTAGATTTGAGATTGGATTGCTCTTCTTTTTTCAGTTCCTTGAGACGATTCATTATATTGTTGATTTGCACTTTCCAATATTTTTGGATGTGGACATTTAATGCAATAAATTTCCCTCTTATGACTGCTTTTGCAATATCCTACAAGTTTTGATAGCTTGTAGCTTCATTGTCATTTTGTTAAGGAATCTAATGATTTCCTTTTTTTTATTTCCTCCTTGACCTGGCTATTATTTAGCAAAATGTTTTTTAGTTCCCATGACTTCATGTGAAGATGTGTTTCTGTTAGAATTGACTTATATAATATAAATTAACAAGAAGTTAGTGTTGAAGTGGGCATAAAGGGAAATAGAGACTCCGAATAACCTCATAGGAAATTGGATCCCACAGAGAGAAGTGACCAACAAGAAATTCAAGATGGCAAAGCAAAATAAAGATACTTTTATAAAAGAAAAATAAAGATTTCTAATTACTAAATTTATATTTTTAATTATTTTCATGTAAACCTTGAACTCCCCAAAATCTCTAGTAAAGATGCATATTTATTTAGTTTGAAAGAGATTGATAAATAAATACAAGGGAGCTAAGATGAAAAGAAGAGGAGTAAGAAGCCAGAAGTCAGAGCCAATACTACTGAGAGAATGTAAATACGCCACTACCAATAAGTTGCAAGAAACTTGGGCAGGATACAAGACTCTCTATCGGTCATGGAATATGTAATATGAACCAAGTTACTTAATATTTCTCATTGGACAGCTGCTATATAACAAATTGCCATAAAGATGGAGACTAAAACAGCTCATAAACCTGTATTTATTGTCTTATCATTTAAAGGGGTCAGAAATATAGGCATAACTTAGTTAAATCCCCTGCTTCAAAATGTCTCACATTGAGAGGAAAAGGTGAGGAGAAGGCATTGTTTTCAAGAAATTGTCTCATGTGTTTTGGGAGGCTGGCAGATCTGAAATTTGTAGGGAATAATAGCAGTACGGAAATTCTGCAAGAGTTGAGGTGGCAGTCCTGTGTCCAAATGCCAAAGGCAACAAATAGAAAATTTAAGCAGCTTTTGATGATACAATTAATATTGAGGAGAATTCGTACTTTGCTGGGGTGAGAACTTCAGTCTTGCCTCTTAAGATCTTTGACTGACTGGATAAACCCTGTCCACATTATGGAATATGATCTGATTTACTCAAAGTTTAGCTTCTTGAATGTTAATCTTTACTCAAAGACTAATGGATAAAATTACAATCAAATATTAATATAATAATAGCTTCACATCAGTATCTAGGTTTATGTTTAACCAAACAACTGAGCACCATCACCAAGCCAAGTTGATATATAATATTAACCATCATTGGCTGAAATCAAGATACTGGCTAGGACTGGAGTCTCATCTTAATGCTCAAACAGGAAAAGATTTCCTTCTAAGCCCATCAGGTTATTGGCAGGATTCAGTTCTTTGCATGCAGTTGTACTGATGGCTTAAATTCCTTGCTGGCTATTGGCAGGATGTTGTCCTTGGTTCTTTGCCATATGGCCCTCTCCATGCAATAGCTTCCTGCTATAGACATTTAATTTATCAAGGAAGAATCCATTAGCAGGACAGAAGTCATAATCTTAGGTGTAATGTTCAAATAATAGATATTCTATTGATTAGCAACAAGCTATTACCAAAAGAAGTAAATACACAATAGCATGAACACCAGCAGGTAGGTATTATCTTAGACTTTGCCTATCACAGACCACTTATTACTGTTTCAGGTAAATTATTTTATAGGGAGTTTCATAACCTGTTCATGAGATAGTCAATTCTATTACAATTTTGCACACATACAAACAAAAGTTCAGACAGCTTTTCTGTCTAGATTAACATAATACATTAAGTAAAAAGCAAAACTGATAATCAGGTTGCATCTGTTTTCTACAAAGAGCGGTAACCCTTACTATAATGAAAGAGAGTGGGAAATTATAAAAAGCATTTCATTAAGTGACTTTGATAATATGCTTTCTTCTGTTTCAAAGTTTTCTTGACCCCCTTACTCTAAAACGTATTATGGATTCTTTTTTGTTTGTTTCACTAGCAATTTCTATTGGAAAGACAATACTCTTTTGGGAGCCAATACCATGCTATTTTAAACACTATATCATTGTAATATAACTTAGGTAGACTGATGTCCCCAGCTTTGTTTTTATTACTAAAAATTGCCTTGACTATATGGGTTTTTTTCTGGTTCCATACAAAATGAAGAATTATTTTTTCCAAATCTTAAAAGAATGATGATGTTATCTTAATGGGGATTGCATTGAAACTATAGATTGCTTTGGGAAGTATAGATATTTAACAATTTTGATTCTTTCCAGCTATGAGCATGGCATGTTCTTCCATTTGTTAATATCTTCTGCTATTTATTTTCCATGTGTTTTGTACACTAACATTGGCCCCAGCTGGGAATTGATTTTTTTTTTTTTGTCTTATCAGTGTTAAAACAAAATGAACAAAACTGTCCTATTGGAGGATCTGCTGTATTTGTTCAACAAGGATTTGGAGACCCTTATTATGTGTTAGACACAAAACTCTGAAATGGAGACATAAAAGTGTACAAACTAATTTCTGCTGTATCAGGAGCTCTCAATCTGGTTGGACACTCAGAATAACAATAATTCAAAGAACTAAATTCAGTAGAACTTCTGTAAGTTGACCACTCAAGAGAGTATAAATAAACTAGTCAATATACAGAGGTGGTCAGCATAAGGAACTTCCATTGAGCACATATGATGCATGACCTAATGAAAATTAAGTCAACTTAACAGTTGCTTAATATAGGGAGGGATCAACTGTGGAGGTTCTACTGTATCATGGTAATGGCCAACACTACAAGATTTATGAGTCATCCGTATGGCTTAAGAGTTTTGAAAAGACTTAGAAAGACATAAACTTGAAGCAATATCTAAAACAGTGGTTTTCAACCTATAGGTTGTAACCTCTTTGGGGGTCAAATGACTCTTTCACAGGGGCCACCTAAATACAACCTGCATATCAGATATTTACATTATGATTCATAACAGTAGCAAAATTACAGTTATGAAGTAGCAATGAAAATAATTTTATGGTTGGGGGTCACCACAACATGAGGAACTGCATTAAAGGGTCACAGCATTAGGAAGGTTGAGAACCACTGATCTAAAAGATGAGTAAGAATTTAACAAGTGAAAAAGTTGTGAGAATAGTTCAACAGAAAGATGAGAAGGGAAGATGGTGGTGAAATAGAGGCATTTCATTAAATGAGTAAATGAGGCATTTCCCTCACTAAGGGCAGAAGGAAAAATACATGCAAAGGCACAGAGAAATGAGAAAGTTTAATATTTTAAAATAACTTGAGATGGTTAGAGTAGGGGTGTTTTATAGAAAATCAACAGAGGAGAGTAGCCATGCAGACTGGAATAAGATTGTAAAGACCCCTACCACCCACATGTCAAGCATTTAGAACCTCATCCCTTGAGCAACACATATGTCATTGGTCTTCTTTAAAAAGAGTGCAGTGAGACAACCAAATTTTTGTCTTAGAAAGACAACTCTGGCTGTGTTAGGGAATATTGTGTAGGGAGCAAGGAAGGAAGGAAGGCAACAATTATTAAGTGAGATCTAGGTGCCTGAATATTTATTAAGGGCTTTCACAGATGTATTGAAGTTTTGCCTCATTAAATCTTTACAATAACCACCAGAAACAACCCTTAGTGTGCTCATTTAACAGACTAAAAATCTGATGCTTAAAATTGAGTAACTAGTTACAACTCCAGGAGAGATTAAAAAAAAAATAGGTCTAAAAAATAGAAGAGGATGAGAGGAAGAAAGAGAGGGCAGGAATACGGCATCCTGGGGGAGTATTCAGAAGGCATACTGAATAGTATGGCCATCAGTTGAATGAGACATGAGGAAGAAAAATAGTGGTAGTGAAAGAGTGAATTCAAAGTCCCTAGACAGTTGAAAAGCCTGGGACTCCTATAAACATTTTTCCTGCAATGGTTTTTAAATGCCTCTATTTCTTCTACTACCACTGTCTTGAAATTCATAAAGGTATATATACATTTCCTATAAGATGCAAAATGAAGTTTTAGAGACTTCTTCATTTAGCGTATACCCTCAGAAGTTAGCTGCTATATCAAAAAGAATCCAGATACTCAGTTTCAATCAGTTACACGCCTTTCTATTCAGTTGTATTGGGGAGATTTCTGCTGTAAAGTGCTCAGAGGAATTTGGAAGCTGATATGTAAGTGCAAAGAACTATATCAGATGGGAGACACCACCCAGACTCTTGGCAAGCCAAAATTCACTTGGAACCAATTAGTGGCTCAAGAGACTGATATCATAGAGGATCAAAGTGTTCGCTGGGAAGTAATTTGGGGAGTAGGGGCCACCAGTGACTTCATAGCAACCACATGGTGATTGTGAAACTCTCAGTGCATTTTGCAACATTATACACAGCAGAGGAACGATTCCAATTCCAGAAAAATCCTGCTGACATCCTCCAAAGCCTCTTTCTTATGTTTCCAAGAACTTCCAGTATCACATATTCTCCTTTCTCTCCCAGGCTTAATTTTTGGTGGTTTGCTCCCTATTTTGAAAGGCTTCTCTACAAACTAACACAACTGGTGAATTTAGCTATGTGCATGTCCAGCCTTCTGTTTCACAAAAAAATGAACTGGATTAAGGTTATGAAGATAGAGACAAAACTTTACTGCACCCTTACGACCCTTTTCGAGCAGTTATGACCACTTCTTCTCACCAAAGTCATGAAAGAGAAAATAAGAATAGAGGATGTGAGTGACATGGGAAGCCAGAGGGGGAGGAGAAGGGTGAAGCTACCTCAAAGAAACTTTTATCTTGTTAATCTAATGAAGGTCCCTTGTTAATATCTCTCCTAGAAGACTGCTCTTTTATTTTACAGTTTTTATGAAAGATTCTGGCCGTATTTTTATAACTGGTTACCACATACAATCCCTGACATCCTCAATAACTCCTAAACTAATGGTATTCTGGAGACTATGTACTGAAGAAAGGAGGTTAAGTATGTGTCTGTATTAGAGTAATAGTGCTTTCCAAGGTAAAAAGAAAACCTAAAATTTTCGATTAAAGCTTTACCTAAGTAGGGGAATGCGATTTGTCATTTCCAAATATGACACTCAAGGAAAGAATGAGACCAATGAGCCAATGGAAAGGTAACTTCTATACACGGTTCATGCTTGCCGTATCCCTTTCTCTTATGATTAAAAATTCAGGCAACTTATTTTAGTACATATTATCACATTCTTTCACAATAGACCCCAAACTTCTTTTGCTCTGCCCTCATCTCCCACTTTCTTTTCCAAATTCACACACATACAGTCATACACACTATATTTCAGCCATTCTCTTACTCCACTATGTTAGCTTCCCACTGCTGTTATAACAAATCACCACAAATTTAGTGGCTTAAAACACCACAAATTATCTTATCATGCTAACGTGAGTCATAAGTCCAACATGAGTCTCACTGGACTAAAACCAAAGTGCTACCAAAGGAAACAGGGCTGACTTTCAGAGTCAGTAGGTGTACTAAGTGAGACTGCATATTCTTTACTTTTCTAGATTCTGGAGTTGGCCTAAGTTCTTTGAATCATGACCCCATTTCTTCTTCTTCAAAGCCAGCAGTAGGGCATTTTCAAATCTCTCTCTAACTCTGAGTTTATCCCATTTTCTTCCTTCTTTTATAAGAATGCTTGTAATCGCACTGGACCCACCCAGAAAATCCAAAGCAATCTTCCCATTTTAAGATCTTTATCAGAATATGGCTACAGTGCCTCTTTGCCACATATGATAACATATTCAATTTAAAAATTAGGTCACGATTGTCTTTGTAGGGGGATTTTTATTTTGCTATTATCCCTAAAGAGCACCAAACATATTCTCACTTTCATACATTCTCTCAGGGTGAATTCTCTGCCTTTCCTTATTTGTCTAAAGAGGTGCTTGTCTTGGCTATGACGTCTTCTCTGTATCTCTCCCTAGCTTCATATCTTTTCCTTGGAGGAATTACTATTGTGTCTTTGTCTCCCTGACAGCATGTTAAATACTGAGTTTATATAGCATTTATCACATAGTGTTGTTTTGCTTTATTATTTATCTGCTTCCTGAAATAGACTGGGAGGTTGTTGAGGTCAGATTGTATGTCTTACTCATTTATTTTTAATTACTAGCGCTTACAGAGGTGTCATTAGTAAACATGGCTTATCTTGTATTTAAAAGTAGACTATTTTCGATCATTAACAACAAAAGACTTTATTGTGTTCCTTTCAATGCTAGTTAAACAACTACCTTCAGTGGTATCCACAAAGGCAATACTTATACCATAATACCTGAGTTCAGGATTTGGAAAGAGTCTTTAGAAATACTTTTTTTTTTTTTTTTTTTTTTTTATGTGATGCTAAAACAAAGAGCTGGGACTGAAGCATCAACATTATTGAAGGCCTCGCTTTATTCATCATAACCAAGAATTTTATGGTAAAAAGTGCTATAAATAAGGAATTAGATCTTTTAAAAGAGAGGGCATGTTACTGCACTGGGTTACTTCCATTAATAGAGAATGGAAGTACATCCACCTGAAAGGCTGGAAATGCTCGTTAGTGGAATATGGCTAAACCAGTTAAGAATAAGCCCTTTCTTATGGTAAGGGAACATTCAAAAAAATTAAAATATTCATAACCCACATTTTAAAAATCCATGTCAAAATTAATATATTGAGAATAATAACAAGGAGATGTGAAATAAGATGATCAAAGAATTTGTCCCTCTAGTGAAATAGTCACAAGCTAACAAAAATGGAAAGAACTAGAAAAGCTGAAGGTAGTAATAGACAGTTCTATCATAATCCCACAATAAAAAAAGATTAGATAGGCAGATCATCTACTATACAGAAGTTCAGTAGGGAAATAGGAGACTTGGAAAACACTGTGGCCATTTAGATCTAACAGACGTGTAGAATACTGCACACAATAGCAGAACACACATTACTCTCAAGTGCACGTAGAACTTTTTCTAGGATAGAACATATAATATTAGGTCTCAAGAAATTTAAAAAGATTAGCATCATACCTAGTATCTTCTCAAATCACAATGGAAGGAAGCTAGGTATCAGCAATACAGGGAAAACCGGAAAAATCACAAATATGTAGAAATTAACACACTCAAACAGCCACTATTTGACAATGTTTCAAATAAGAAATTGAAAAGAAAATTAAAATGACTTTGACATAAATGAAAAATAAAACACAGCATACCAAAATTTATGAAATAATTACATATATTAGAGGAGCAAAATCCCAATTCAATAAACTAGCTTTACACTTCAAGGGCTAGAAAGCCAAGAGCAAACTAAACTTAAGATAGAAGAAGCAAGGAAATAATGAGTCAAGCAGATATAAACAAAGTACAGTAGAAAAAAAATAGGGAGAACCAAGAAACCCAAAACTGAACTATTTGAAATTTTCAAGAAAATCAGCAAACCTTTAGAAAGGATGAGAATGTAAGAGAGAAGACACAAATAACTAAAAACAGAAATAAGAACAATCTTTATAGAAATATAAAGGATTATAGTACTACTATGGTAATTGTACACTATTATTATAATTTAGATGACCTAGTGAAAGGCTCAAATTCCTACAAAGATACAAATTATAAAAATTGGGAAAACAAGAAAGAACAAATCTATACAGATATATAACAGGTAAGGACATTGAATAAGTAATCAAAAATCTCTCAAAAGAGAAAAATCTAGGAACAGATGGCTTCATTCAGGAATTCTAGTAAACATTAAAAAAGAACTAACATCAATACTTTGCAAATTCTGGGGGGGAAAAAAAGGAAACACTTTTTAACTCATTGTGTGAGCCTAATAATATCTTAATACCAAAGCCAGACAGAGACATTTCAAGAAAACAAATCTAGAGATCAAAATACTTTGAAAATATTGATGCAAACATTTTCAACAAAATACAGGGGAACCTCCATAGTTGACTACCTTCCTATATTGACCACCTCCTTAAGTTGACCTAATTTTCATAGACCAGACACGCACCACAAGTACATATCAGTACAGTAGTCCTAGTTCCTTATGTTGACCACCTCTGTTGACCAGTTTGTTACAGTCCCTTGGGTGGTCAACTTACAGAAATTCTACTGTACTAGCAAATGAAATGTAAACATGTGGGATTTTTTGTCTGTTTTTGTTATTTTTTTTATATTTCAGATTAATATGAGAGCACAAATGATTAGGTTATAATATTTACATTTTTTAGGTACAGTCCCTGTCGTAGTTGAGTCCTGTACCCAGGAGGTATGCCATATACTTTTACTTTGTGCCCATTAGGTGGGATGTAAACACATGCTGAAAAAATTATATGCCATGAGAAGAAGGGATTTATCCTAATAATTTAAGAGTGATTCAATATAAGAAAATTAATCAAATTTAATGCACCATATTGATAGAACAAATTTTTAAAAAGACTACATAAACTAACACAGGAAAAGTATTTGACAAAGTCAACCACTTTCATGATAAAAAAAAAAATTCAGAAAACTAGGAAAAGAAGTAATATTTTTTCAACATGATGAAGAAGACTTAAGAAAAAGTCACAGTCACTATCATACTTGGTTGTGGAAACCTGCAAACTTTCAAACATGAGAAATGGCCAACTTCTACTACTGCTATTCAACACTGTGTTGAAAATTTTAACTAAAGCAATTAGGTAAGAAAAAGAAATAAGGACCATCCAAATTAGAAAAAAAGAAGCAAAATTATCTCTATTTGCAGATGACATGATCAACTTAAACATGTATAAAATTCCAAAGAAAACACTCATACAATTAGAGCTAATAAATTAATTTAGAAAAGTTGTAGGGTGCAAGATTAATACAAATACCAATTGTGTTTCTAGAAACCACTATTGTATAATACCACACATGCAAAAATAATTCCATTTAAAATAATATAAAAAATGCATAGGAATAAATTTAACTAAGAAGGTGAAGAACTTATACACTGAGAACTATTAAACATCACTGAAAGAAATTAAAGAATCCCTAAATAAATGGCAAGACATACCATATTTATGGGCTGGAAGACTTAACGTTGTTAAGATGGCAAAGCCATCAAAAGTTATTTGCAGATTCAGTATAATCCTTACAAAATACTCCAATAACCTTTTGAAATAGAAAAGGAAAAATTGATTTCCAAATATATTCAATTGTGGATGACCTCAAATAACAAAACAGTCTTAGAAAAGAAGAAAAAATGGAAGGCTATACCTTTGATTTTAAAAGTACTATGAGCAAAAATTGTCAAAACAGTTGGCATAAGGGCAGATATAGAGATGAATAAAACAGAAATGAAGTCTTTAAAATTAAACCCATATACCTATTGCCAATGGTTTCTAGACCATTCAGTGGCTAAAAAATTGATTGGTGGGATTACACCTGCATCTTACAAGGACACATGTGAAACTTAGTAAATGTAGAATATAAATGTCTTAACACAATAACTAAGAAAATGCCAGGAAGGCTATGTTAATCGGTGTGATAAAAATGTGTCAAATGATCTATAAAGCCAGTGTATGGTGCCCCATGATCACATTAATGTACACAGCTACGATTTAATAATAATAAAAAAAGTAGTTTAAAAACTAGATCCAGGCAATATTTCTTATACCTTTTCAAAGCCATGTGGTGACTTTAAAACTGTATTTGCAGAAATAATTTCCTGTTTTTAAAATTTATTTTGGCATTATGCAGTATTTACTTAAAAGTAAAATTTCCTGGCTTTAAAAATATTAAAAGCATGTTAAAAGAAAATTTATAAGATGATTGAACATTATTTAGTCTGAAAGAGTAGAATATATCATGGCAAGAAGGCAAAACTTGAAATTGACTGTAATTGAAGGCCTACGTGAATGTGGATTCACCCAAGACAATGAGTAACTAACTCCATGCCATATAAATCATAACTGCTGTCAGCAGCCCCAGGCATACTTCCTCCCTCTCTCTCTCCATGTCTCTGTCTCTATCTCTACCTTTCTCTCCCATCTCCTCTCTCTAGAATTTGATTCTTTCTGTAGCCATCTATTGAATTTTGCCTTCCTTTAAAGCCCAACTTAAAAGCAAACTCCTATAGATTTGATATATTATAGGAGCTCAAATGTTTTTTCTTTCTTCCAAGAATGCTTCCCAATATCCCTCCACTTTTTTGTTGTTGTTGTTATTAATCTACACTTTCCTCATTTTTAGAGCATGTAGTGAGAGAACTATGGCACAGTGTGCCTTGATTTGGACGCGGTGTGTCATTGGCTCTCCTGCCAAAAGGACCTGGAGAATATTACAGCCTTGACCTTTATGGAAATCTTCATATTCCTCACTGCATAGTGGGGCGTGTGTGTGTAACAGAATTACCTTTAGCAGGTCTCCTTCAAACCTAATTCCCATAGAAATAGGTAGAGTCTCTCTGGCCCAATTCCATTTGTATCTCCTGGTACCCATTCCATACAATATGAAATTACATGGGACTGGTGTGGACTTCATCCCAAACTCTTACAGCCCTAAATTTAAGAAAAAACAGGTGCCCTACCTATAGGTAGGCAACTTGCTTAACAGAAGATTTAAAAATTGACCAGAAAGACCATTTTAAAGTTCTAATTCTGGACATCTCATCATGAAAAATCTTGGCCTCTGTGAACCTCACCCAAAGGACGACATGTGACAATGAGATGGGCTTGAGGTTTGAATCTCATCTTTGAAATCTAAACTTCCATCCCTTTAATGATAATAACTTAGTAAGCATTGTCTGACGTGAATCCTCAAAACAACTGTATTTGCAGCAGCTCCTAGAACCCATTCCCTACCTCTATTTTATAGGTAACGAAAGTGAGGTTCTGAGGGTCCGTTTCCCTCCCAAGATCACACAGCTAGTTAATGATTGTATCAGGATCAGAACTCAGGCAATGAAACTCAAGCTCTAAACTTCAATGTTACACAGTTTCACTAAATTCCTTGACATATTTCTTAGTTTTCTCATTATAAAAACCTAACAATTTCTACCTCATTTGATTTTTGAGATAACAGTCCAATAAACATTAGTTTCTTTTCATCAGAATCTGTAGAACTTCATCAGGCTAAACCAATTTGAATTAAGATCTTTGGTAGAAATAAGTGAGCATTGTATGTAAATGCCCTAAATTTCATCCCCTGTTTTTCCAACTACTCATATAGGCTTCTCAATCAATGACCCAGGAGCTCTGAGGATGCAGAATGGGTCTCCAACAGAAATCCACCTTCAGAGATGCCTTCCTTTGGCCCTCAGCAAAGGTAAACACCTTTGCTGTGAGTGATTGAGGACTTCTAAAAGAGCACTTCTCACATTTGGTTGACAATAGCGGTTCCCTTTACAAACAGAAACAATTGTGTGAATTTACGTATGTGTAAATCTGAGATAGGCTAGCTGTGTATTAACTGCTGGCAATGAAAACTCAGGTCTAGAAAGGAAAACTGTCTTTAGTTCCACAAAGGAGAGGAAATCTTACTCCTGCTCCCTATGGAGAAGAATGGAACAAAGAAAGTACAAATGACTATAGCTACATTGCTAAATCCCTTTCCCTTTTCCACAACACACGATCAACATCCAGTGACAATATTATGATGTTGATTTTGTTTTAGGCAGGTGCATCATCAATTTTCCCTTCTTTCTCCCCCCATCCTTCACATCTGGTGAGATAAGGCAATGAATATGTACTTTTGATGAGTCACTGTCTTTTGATCTTCTCCCTATTCAACTAAGACACCATAGAGACATTTTCGTGGGTTTACACAAGAGTTTTTTTTGGTCTTCTGCCATGCAATAGATTAACTGCCTTGAGGTCTAGTTTCTGTAATTCCCTTTCTGCCTGTTTGATCCTGGGAAAACTACAGAACTTCTCTGAGCTTCAGTTTCCTTATTTACAAACATCACTTCCACATTTATCAAGCACTCTTTCTGTAACAAACATTGTGTGTTTGGGGAACTGTACAAGGAAGACAATAATACTGTCCTACTTACCCCACACAAACATTACAAGATGAAGTGCCCAAGTGCTCCGTCCAGCTCCAAGGGTCAATAATTACCTCATTTTAATGAGGGCATGTGAATGAAAGCTCTCTGTAGATGAGTAAGTATGCCACAAATACTAGTCCTGGAGATGGTGGTAAGGACAAAGTAACTACCATGTGTTTAAGAAAGAGTTGCTGCTGCTTTTCTAAACTCACTGAGGATTTCAAAGTGGCAAGTAAAACTTTTAGGAGCCTGGACATTTAATTGACATAACCTTGATGCAATAGGAGGTGGTTCTGTGGAGCCTACCGCACACATACAACCATTGTGTTTAAGTTCTCAAGATTAGATTCCTCAGAGATCTCTATTTCACTCAAAAATATACTTCTTAACACATTTTACAAACAAGGTCCCAAGCAGAATTAAACAGCAGCTTAGATATCTCAGAGCCTATTATTTGTAATTTTTAAAGCTGCCTAGTGAAACTTACAGGTGCAATTTTCTTTGGGTCATCTCATTGAAAATAACAATCCCAGAACTGATTACCTGCCCCTCCACACTCTAGGCTTTTTTTTTTTTGGACATGACCTTTTGTCATAAAAGGTAAACATGAAACACATGACACTCACTACTAGTTTGCCCCTTGAGTTAAAGAATAAAATCCGTTGGGTTCTGTGGTTGTAATCCTAGCACTCTGGGAGGCCAAGGCAGGAGGATCCCTTGAGCTCAGGAGTTTGAGAGCAGCCTGAGCAAGAGCAAGACCCTCCCTCTACTAAAATAGAAAAAACTAGCTGGGCATTATGGTGGGTGCCAATAGTCCCAACTATTCAGCAGGATGGGTTGAACCTAGAATTTGAAGATGCTGTGAGCTAGGTTGATGTTAAGGTGCTCTAGCCTGGGGCTACAGAGAAAGATTTTTGTCTCAAAAAAAAAAAAAAAAAAGATTAACATCTAGGGTTTAGAGAATATCAGTTTCTTTTTTTTCCACACATGATATCAATACAGCTACTTCTTCCTTTTTCTCATTCTTCCTTCTCTCTCTCTCTCCTATTTTTTTTTTTTTTTCTTTTTTAGACAGGGTCTCCCTCTGTTGCCCAGGCTGGAGTGCAGTGGTATTATCACAGCTCACTACAACCTGAAACTCCTGGGTTCAAGCTATCTTCCTGCCTCAACCTTCTAAGTAGCTGGGACTACAGGTCTGCACTATTATGCCCCACAATTTTTTTTTCTATTTTGGTTGAGACAGGGAGCTTCACTTTTCCTCAGGCTGGTGTCAAACTCCTGACCTTGAGCAATCTTCCTGCCTCGACCTCCAGAGTGTTAGCATTATAAGTGTGAACCACTGTGCCCAGATTAGATGTATTCACTTTCTGTTACTTCTGTAACAAATTACCAAATATATAGTGGCTTAAAACAATACAGATTTATACATAAAGCTCTGCAGATGAGAAGACATAAATCAGTTCTCAGGCTGAAGTTGGGGTGTTGGCAGGGCTGGTTCTTTCCCAAGGCTTTCACAGGATAATCCATTTCTCTGCCTTTCCCAGCTTCCAGTGGCCATCTGTACTCCTTAGCTTGTGGCCCCATCCTCATCTTCAAGGTCTGCTTTCATCATCACATCATCATCTCCTCTCCTATGACTAAATCTCTGATGGGGCTCAGGACACATCACTACAAAATGCAGCACTTTGGCATTGGAGAAAACAATAAAAGCAGAAAGGTCACATCACCTCTTCCCCACCCTTTCCTCTGATGTATCAATCCAGGAAGAATTTAATGACTTTCCACTGAAGGAGGTCATAAGATTCTTACTCAAGAGATGCCTGTCTTATACCTGGGGAAAGGAGCAAAGATGGAAAGATACCACAAAGGATTTGAACACAGGGCCTTGCTCAGTGCCCTTCAGTTTATCGCTGTTAGATCATACCCCTTTTATCCAATCATGCTTCCCATGACTATCCACTCACCTTCAAGCCTAAGCACACAAATATACAGATTTCTCCATTTGTTCGGGTCTACATTTCTTTATGAAGCCTCCTGTGTCACATAAACCTTATGAAGTCAATCTGTCTCTTACGTTATAGGAACCGCAGCCAGGAACTTAGTGAAAGGTAAGGAAAAGCTACCCCCTCCCCCAACGTCTCCCCCTGCCTCTCTCTTATAGGCACTTACAACAACCTTTAGAGCATCCAGGATGTCTCCTCATTGCAAGATATGTAATTTAATCACATTTGCACAGTCTTTTTTGCCATAAAAATTAACACTCACAGGTTCTCAGGATTAGAATATCCTGAATATCTAGAAAGGGGGGTGTTATTCTATCTATGACTCCTGGGGAGTCACCCATTAATGTGGGGGTTATAAGGGTTTACTCAGATTTCCTACTACTTGGAAATGATAAAACAACTTTTGATTTTGTGTCTTGATTTGTTCATCACACTGAGTTCTACGGCTCCCTGTAGAAGGCCTATTGCTCATGATCATGAGGCAGGGAAGAATGGAATAAAAGAAAAAGTAAAAACCGAAGGAGTCCCACTATACATCTCAAAGATTAACGAAAGGCAAAATGATTCTTTACCCAAAGGAATCTTTTATTTTCCTTTTGTCTCCATCTCTTTAATTAAAGACACACTCACTCAGGTGAACTCAGCCTACGTTGAAAAAGTTCAGAAGTAAACAAAAGATACTCCACAAAGATGCGTTAGTTCCTTGTCTAAGGGGTTGTCCTTGTGTCCCTGGGGCAATTTAGTTTTTGATGTTAATATGATATAAAAAAATCAAATCAGAGATCTGATTCAGAACAGTCACCTAAAGGGAAAGTTTAATTTTTCAGAAATTACACATTCCTGGTACTTGAGATTGGTCCTCAAATATCTACACCAAGTATGTACAACCTGACTAGTCTGTAGAACACTTACAAAGTATATGTTTAAGAGCCCTTAGCAACTTGATTTAGGGTGAATGCTAGAGGTAATGTAACCTCGTTAGGAAAACACAAATCTATCACAAGTGAAACCTTCACTTCACCATTGAAGTGAGGAAGAGTTTACAAAGTAGGAAGAGTTTAATCCTTTCAATATTTAGGATCTCATCCTTTAAAAACCAAAGGTTGGGGAAGTTGGGAAAAAGGGATATGTTGGGGTCTAGGGGAATCTGACCTTAACAATCAATGTAGCTTTGAGAACTTTGGATTCACCCCTAAGTACTGATATGCAAAGAAACAACTTGAGAAAGGAAAAACAGTTGAAGATAGCCAGACCTCACTTCATTTCAATGAAAAGAGAGGTTTGTATTATTTATAGTATGCGAGTGTCTTCACATTTCCTCTTTTAAAAGAGAAGGCATTAGAGGGTGGCACCCTTGGCTCAAAAGGGTAGGGCGCCAGCCCCATATGCCAGAGGTGGAGGGTTCAAACCCAGCCCCGGCCAAAAACTGCAAAAAAAAAAAAAAAAAAGAGAGAAGGCATTAAAGCTCTATATCTCTGTGTGTGTGTGTGTGTGTGTGTGTGTGTGTGTCAGTGGTTATTTGGAAGAATTTATTCTTAGTCATTGATACTAAATGCAAATTTCAGGAGTTCAGGACAATATCTGATAACTCCTTTACAACCCATATGACATATAGCAGGCAGGTGTCAGAAACAAGGCAAACTTTAACTTTTGCAAAATTATGCATTAGGCTATTTTATTTTCAAGAGCTTTATGACAAGTTCAAGTCATGCAAATCTGTTCCTATAAAAATTAGCACAAAGCTCCATTTTCTACTGTTTTCATATGGAGAAAGTGTTTTGAATTTCAAATGGTGTTTTTTCTCCCAATTTTTTTTTTTTTTTTTTTGAGGTATATATTTTTTATTTTTTATTTATTTTTTTTTTTTCCAGGCTGGTTTTTTTTTTTTTTTTTTTTTTTTTTTTTTTTTTATAGATAAAAATATGCACCATAGATGTGGCCCAACCCATCACCCTCCCTCCACCCAAACCTCCCCCCTCCCTTCCCCTTCCTTGGTCCTTTCCTCATAGTCTTGTGGTATAGTT